>OX371224.1:375847820-375927842 GCA_947310385.1 Nephrotoma appendiculata | reverse complement strand
GAAATATTGTGCTCGATTCAGTGGGGATTATAAGTGTATCCATCACCTGATTTGATCTCATCTCCATTCCTATTATATATTGTGTTTTTGTTGCTATTCGCGCGATACATTGTTATTATTTATATGATATATTTATAAACTTATTTTTTTTATTATAATTTTTTGTGTTGTTTATCTTGTTTAAAATTATTTCATTCGGTAGAATTTGTTTACGATTAATATCTTGAATCATGTCGTCGGATCGAATAAGATATCTCGCGAAAGAAGAACTGTTAGTTGAATATGCGTTACGACAAATTTCTCCAGATGATAGTGAAGCTGAATTTAAGCTTATTAAATGTTGGTCGGAAGAAGAAAAGGACCTATCCAAACAATTAATTGACTCTCACGTGAGCCCTCCTGAGAGTAAACAATGTTGAACCAAATAAAACACCAGCTGAGTTACACAAATTTAACATTTATATTTATTGATTATTGCGGAACATATACAACGGTCGAAGGCCATCGAAACCAATAAATCCGGATCAGCTGACATTTCAGTTTCATCATACACCTAAAATAAAGAAATCATATTGGATTAACAACAAATACTTACCATTCTACCTGGAACTCTGGCTGCTTAACATCATTTCTTAACCTAAAAATAGAATTAGAATTATGTAATTTTGTAATTATTATTATTTATCAATTAATTTTAATACTTATCTTTGTTTTATATCCATTCAAACATTACGTAAATTTTCTGGCATTTCTTGTCGCAATGTCAATCAAAACAAAAATGACAAAATTTGTACTAGATTAATAATTGAGAATGAGTGCGATTTATGTAATTTAGTACTAAATCAACAATTGCGCAAAATTTTGAATTCGCTGCACTTTAGTAATTTTGCTTTATATTTCGTGTTTTGACAAATTAATCAATTTTTATTTAATTTTCACTCTCTTACATTTTGGCTATCAACGGGGAAACATCGAAGAAGATTACTAGTAGTCAGCAATCAATATTAATTACAATAAAAGTAAATTTATAACGATGTCTTAAGTCTTTGTTGATATTTTCCATCGTGCTTGATAGTAGCAAAACAAGTTCCGGATAAATTTCTACGTTTGCGGATACAGCTGTGCATCCTCCTAGTCCACTCCATATCTGCATATACATTTTTTGGTGCCGAAACCCGGGATTATCCACATTATATTCAGTTAAGTAGAATTTATCTATTATATAGACTATAAATTATATGGATCTATGAATATATACCGCGATTAAGAGCAATAAAACGATAGTGGACAGTTATCGACTGAGAATATTAACAAGAGTTATATAGTGCTAGTGTACGAATTTAAAACAAGTGTTCAGTGCAATTTCTGTAAAACAATATAATGTGTAAACGATTATTGCGGTTACGGGATCGAGCGAGTAGTCAAATAATTCTTATTTTACGGTTTGGAGAAAAACTAACTGACGCTACCCCAGTCGAGGATATCAAGGGTAGGCTCGAAATTCTAGAACAGACATACCAAACGTTCGATGAGATTGAGTTACAATTATTCGAAGACCAAGCGTATGAAACAATTACGGACGCAGTTGATGAAATTTATTACAAGGCTCGCGCAATACTTCGTAAGGCATGCGATTACAATCACGATCAAACTAACGGCAGCCAAGGCCTCAATACTTTACTGGAGCAGTTTATTGGCGAACAGAAAACGTTTTACGAAGGAGTCAATATGTCGCAACACGTGCAGGTGCCAAAGATAGATTCTGAAACGAAGCAATTATGGGCAACCGAATCTGTTAAGAAAGACTTTTCTGATGCGTTGGAAATTTGTGAAGCTGCTAATAAAAGAGTTCCAGCCAAACCATCTCTCAACACTTTTATATCCAGCGACACCAGCACCACAGTTGAGTGCCACGCCTGTCAACAAAAACACCCACTATTTAGATGTCCGGTGTTTAAAAATAAAACTGTGGAAGCTAGGTCAAAACTAATAACGGATATGAATTTATGCCGGAATTGTTTAAAACGAGGTCATGTGAGTGCTAACTGTTTCTCAAAATCATCATGTCTCATTTGCAGTAGCCGACATCATAGTATACTCCACGCAAGCCACTCAGAAGCACAACCAAGTTCAAGTCAAACGTCTACTACATTTAAGGATACATCAGCCGAAGACACTACCAAATCAAATAGCGCATCAGCACCAATTCAGCCGACTACTAATACGAGCGTCCTTCATTCATGCCTTTCCTCGCCAACCACGGTACTACCTACAGCCGTTACTTACGCGGAGACGCACGTACCGGAGAGCTCCAGCCATTCCGAGCGTTATTGGGTTCCGGCTCACAATCATGTTTCGTGACCGAATCCAGCGCTAGACGCCTAAACCTAATGCGAAGTCAACCTTCCACAATAATTTACGGATTAAGATCAACTACAGCTGGAAAACCAACAGAGAAGATCAATATGACAATCCATTCCCGTATAGACAAGCACTATACGATAAAACGTGCAGCTCATATTATATGCAATATAACCAATTCATCACCAACAACGCACATCAGTTATAATAAACATCTGCTGAGAGGCTTTAACTTAGCAGATCCACACTTTTTTAACCCTAATAAAATTGATCTACTTTTAGGAGCAGATGTATTCGTCCAAATTCTCACTCCAGAAAACCGTTTGATCAATGGATTGCCAACACTTCAAGCATCGAAATTAGGCTGGGTAATCACAAGCATTTGGAGTAAGCAGTCAACCAGTCAATCAAACTTCCAATCGAAAACGCGAAGCAGATGGCGACCTGTTGCATCCAAAGTAAACCACTCTGATATCATTTTGAAAGAGGCAAAACCACCAGATTTACCAAATTCACATTTATGGTGGAATGGATCAAATTGGCTGTGTAAACCAGAAGACACCTGGCCAAAACCAAAATCAACTGCAGTATCTAATAACGAGATGGAGTTAGAGGAACGGCCCAAATATATTATCGTCATGGCCGATACAATTCGTGAAGATGATGTTGTTTCGAATCGTCTAACACAATGTTCATCTCGATTTATAATATGTAAAGTAATGGTGTACGTATTACGACTTGAACGAGCTAACCAAAATTTGAAGAAATCTGCAAATACTCCAATAGAGCTGAATGCTGCTGAAAGTATCTGTACAACACCATCAAAAAATCCCTTGTCATCATTGGATCCTGTCATAGATGCAGTGGACTTTTACGAATTGGAGTGCGTTTAAAAACTCATCTATAAGTTACTCGGTCAGCCTTCCGGTCATCTTACCTAAAATTCATAAAATTTGTGAGTCGATAATGTGTGACATCCATACAAACAACATGCACGTATTCAAATCCATAACATTGAACAGATTACGGACAAAATATTGTAGAACAGGCGCAAGAACAGTAATTAAAAAATCCATAAGATTGTGCACAGTGCCTACTCGAGTTCTTTTCAACAAAATACAACCAAAAAGGGTGCAACAGTCCATTGGTACCACCAGCAAATTGAAGCAGCAGAAATCATAAATTATTAATCAAATTAGCAATTATATTTCAAATTTTTTTTTTTTTTTTTTCTGGAATTGAAGCCTATACAATAAAACACTCTGTTACGGAGCCGACGTTTCAGTTGTTTATTTACAACTATCCTCAGGCCATAAAACTATGAATATATTACAATTTTACTAAAAAATCAATTACAAGATAATTCACAAAAAAACTTACAATAATTATAAACTCATAATATGTATAAAAAAGTTAAAAAAATAAATATAAACTTCAAAATTAATGTAAATTAAAATATTTGGTATAATGTTATTGTAAACAGTGAAAAATTTTAAATGAATTGAAGTATTGTTTTTGGAAAAGGCATGTTGATACCATAAGGCTAAAGTAAATAGAAACATGTTAAAAAATCAAAAACGTTAAATATTAAATGTAGTAAAATGATAACAAAAACAATATTTAGATAAAATTAAGAAATACAGTTTTAAATAAAAATTTAATCACTTAAAATTACTTTATCAAAATTAAGGTATGTGTCCAAAATAAATCCGTTAAAAGCATAAATGTTAATTGTTTTTAATCAAATGATTGTACATATTTTGTAAATAAGCACAATCAGCTTGTTTATTCATACTTTCAGGATTCTTCTTAATATGAATCATCTCTAACACACGTCTAATTGAAAGATTATTTTCTTGTTCCAATATTCTAACACTATCTAAAAATACGTCATGTTTAGTATTATACAAATGTGTCGATAACGCGCTTGCAACTTCAACATTAAGTTTACCATTAGCTATGTTTTGAGCATCTCTTTTGTGTTGGCAAAATCTTGTAGATTGAAACAGTTTGCTGTCGGCAAACAGTTTCAAAAATAATATCCCTGTTCACATTACCTCCAAGCGGCATTAGCCCGTAGCTCAGAGGGTAGAGGTATGTATGGTCGTGGGGGATGGAGGTGTGAACAGAGCCTAGTATACCGCTAACATTTTTGATGTTGAAAGGAAGACGTCTCGCCCAATCGCGAGGGAGCTAAGGAGGGGGAACCGTGAGTACCATCACTAGCAGATGGCTTACCCATTCGGCATGAGCCACACAAGATCCGCTGATTATTCGGCCCTTACCACATTATTGGCAAGGTGTCCGATTAATCAAAACAAAAAAAAAATATCTACAATATATTTAAGTAACGGCG
Source organism: Nephrotoma appendiculata (assembly GCA_947310385.1). Classification (NCBI taxonomy): domain Eukaryota; kingdom Metazoa; phylum Arthropoda; class Insecta; order Diptera; family Tipulidae; genus Nephrotoma; species Nephrotoma appendiculata. Next base: position 375,923,125 of record OX371224.1, on the reverse strand, counting down.
CGTGGCCGCGGGTTAGTAATAAGAAAGGTGCTTGGCCATGCACCTTGTTACTATACTAGTTAACAGCGGGAATTTCCGACGAAAAACGTCACACGAAATTCCTTGTTCACTAGTACAGCCTGGACCAGTTATATGTTAGTTCCTTTTTTTTTTACTTATACCTGTGAATAAAAATATTGTTTAGTACATACTCACCACGTTAATACAACTCCCAAAAATAAAAATAAACGGATTTTTCTTAAAATTTTGCGCCTTTATTGTCCTCCCAAATTAAACTTTTTTTATGTTCAAATACAATACGACTTAGTCCAACAATGATCTCAAACGATTTTATGAAGACTGCCACCGTCTGCTTTCCAAAACATAATCCCCTTCTCAAACCAAAAATCAGACTATTTAAATGATTGAAATCACCTCTAAATAGCCCCCCCCCCCCCCATTTCCATTAATAATCCACATAGAAATTCAGGGTTTCGGATATCACCAATAATCGCATACATATATTTTGTTGATTAAGCAACATGTGCCAAAAATCAGAAATTTCCATGCGATTATTAGTTGAACGACATTACCATTATATTTACTGCAAACGTGGGAAATTGAGTGCAGTGTACTTACTTATAAGCAATATTTACGAACAACGACCTTCAACGTTGTTGTAATAGACACACTGAATAAACTCATATAAAAATGGTTTATTCAGGTAAAATGTAAATACATTTATTATGTTATTTGAGTAACATAAACAATTTGTATACATTTAGAAAATTACATTAGAATTTAAGGAATATTGTGCAGGTCATGATTAACACTGCAAATATGTATACAATTGTATCGGGTAAGTTTAGATAGGTTGAAAGTGGTAACGAGATTTCGATCTGTCTAAAGACAATTCGTTACACCGTGGGGAAACCCATCCTGAGATTAAAAGAGATCTCATGCTCTTATGGAAAGTAGATAGAGTCGAGAACTGATTGAAAGGCGATCAACGTGGCGGACGCCCCACACCCTGAGTAAGTCTCAGCCGGGCAAACTAATCTAATTTTTATAACCTAAATACAGATTTCTTTATAATATTATTAAGTAATTTTAACTATTTCTTATATTTTAACTATATATTAAAACTTATTAAACCTTATTATGTATTTATTCATGTTTTTTTTTTTTTTTTTTTTTTTTTTTTTTTAAACTTAATATCTTATAAAGTTATAAACATTAACGTATATCCATTCATCATTGAGGTATCTGGTCAGTGACTGTGACGCCGGCGAGGTTGTGTGAAGGTTGGTAGTTGGTTCTCGCTACGTCGCTGCTTAGTAGTGGCTTTCCAGACTCTCCTGGTGTTACGGCGCCGCCTCCAACTAATGACTAGTATCCCCCCTATGATGAGCACTATCCCTGAACTTGCATAGTGGTTGAGGTCATGTACATTAACTCGTCGCCAATGTTGTTTTTCGTGAATTGAGTTTACTGCAACGGCCAAATCTTCCAGCTCCGGGTCTAAATTCCCTAGTACCTCCGGGGTCCGAATTATTTTTTTTTTTTTCCAACCAAACTTGGCTTACAATGAAACTAAGCAAGAGGTTAATTGTAGCCCTCTGGCAACCTTCATTTAACTGAAGTATACCACTGCCTTGGATTTTTTTGGTACTCCGTGGTATTGTTGCATATGACTGTAATTCTTTCGGGTTATGCATTGAATATCAGCCACTGATTTTCCTGGCTTAGTTGTGTTCCCCCATGCTTGTTCTTCTCTTTGTAATATATGGACCTTGCATGACCTATTATCCACCTGAGCATTAAACAACGTGCGTTGCTGTCTACATAGTTGAACCCCGGACTCCCACTGCGTGCACTAGGCTAACTCCGCAACTGACATCTTTTGGCATCATCGCTTGTAGTTTTTGGAGTTGTTCACTCAGTTATGTCGGGGTAACTAGTTTGGTATTAATATGCTCCTCCTATTTCCTCCATGAATATGCCTGGGTTGTTTGGAAACTCGTTGTACACACTACCACCCAGCGATTTCACGAAAACCAACACTACTCCTATTACTACCATCCATGGATAACCTTTTGTGTATGTCCTCATTATGATTTTTTTCCCTTGTTGTTTGTTGGCCACATAATATGGAAAATAATGTTAACTTTGTGTCTTATATGCGGTTCTTATTACTTAATTAATAATATTAATTGCTAATTATTACCATATTCCTATACTATTCTTTAACCTATCCTATATAGCCTATCCTATTCTCTTAACTCTACTTGCAATGGTATTCGATATACCATTCTTCATTCTGTCTTTACATCATCTATTCAGATATCTAGTTCTACGTAGATGGTGTAACGACAGAATGGTCCGCGACAACGAGCTCTGTATTACCCGCGCTACCATCAGCCGTCACCTCCTTCTTCTTTATTTCTCTCTCCTCCCGTCTCCTACATTTTCGTTCCTTCTCCAACTCCTTCCTCTTACGCTTAAGTGCATCCAAGTGTTCCACCATAAGATGGAGTATTTTACAGAATCAGTGGGGTTACTACACTCGAATATCTTTAGCGTGGAAAATTCCGAGTAGGTTGCCATTCCTCGTGACTAGCTCATAGGCTACTGTCCCAACTCGGCGTTGTACTGTGGCGGGTACAAATTTGTTTGCTAACTTAGCTGTATATTTGGAACTAGCGTTGCTCTGGGTAAAATTTCGCACCCACACCTCTTGTCCGACTGCTAATTCCCTCCTTGCTGATCTCAGGTTGTACTGGGATGCATTCCGCTTGTACGCTTGATCAAGGTGGAATAATACAAGTTCTCGAGCTAACGCTAAGCGATCGTCTTTCCCTTGAACTGAATGGTTCATCAAAGCTCCTCCTCCCAATAACCGCAATAGGGGGTACTGAGAGCCATGTTGAACGGAATGTTGTCCGAAGACCAGATATGCCGGCGAATAAGATGTAGAGGAATGCACGGTGTTGCGCAGTGCACTAGCAATCTGCGGGATATGGAGATCCCAATTCCGGTGATCTTCCTCTAGGTATGCCCTAATGGCAGCTAAGATTGAGCGATTGACGCGCTCTGAAGCATTAGCCTGGGGTGAGTAAACTGGAGTAAAAACATGTTTTACTCCGTGTCTATCCAAGAGGCTCTGAAATAGTTTGGACTTGAATTGTTGTCCATTGTCCGTCAAGATAGTCTCTGGCACGGAGAATACCGGGAATATTTCTTCCTCCAGGTATTGTACGACCCTACTGGCCACTGCATTTCGCAGAGGTTTTAATAGCACGAATCGCGAGTAGTGATCCAGTACTATTAGCAGGTGGGTGTTACCACTCTTAGACCTGGGATATGGCCCCAGGAAGTCAAGATACAACTTCTGGAAAGGACGTTCGAATTCTTTGTATTTGCCCATTTGGGGTCTCAAAGTGGTGTTTGGGGCTTTGGTTTGCTTACAAACCTGACATTGTTGTACATATCTTTGCACGTCTTTTACTAGCGTTGGCCAGTAGAAACTTCTGCGTATGACCTCAATCATCTTAGCCATGCCCATGTGGGCTGCATTAGGTGGTTCATGCGCTTGACTGAGAATTGTTGGGACTAGGCTGACTGGGAGCCATAGTTTCCAATCTGGGATGTCTGTCTGATGATCAAGGTTCCTACTCGGTAGGTGAATCAAAATTTTCCCATCTGAGATTTTAATATTTTCTGGTTTGTGGCCTTGAAAATTTTTCAGTAGGTCCAAGTATACTGGTCGTGTAAATTCAGCAGACTGTAGGTCTAATTGTAAATTCGTTCCATGCATGGTAAGAGCAGCTACTTCCTCCTCGGGTATTCGAGAAAGAGCGTCCGGCACTACATTTTGTGACCCCTTACGATACTCGATTTTAAAGTTGTAACCTTGTAGCTTTAGACTCCAACGAGCTAACCGCCCAGACAGATCAGTCTGGTTCATCAGCCATTGCAGACTGGCATGGTCCGTAATAATGACAAATTCATATCCCTCAACATAGGCTCGGAATTTCTTTACGCTAAGAACTGCGGCCAGGCATTCCAACTCTGTGATGCTATAATTCTTTTGCGCTCCGTTCAGCTTATGAGAATAGAAAGCGATGGGATGTTCCTCATTTTTACTATCTTTCTGGAAGAGGACGCCCCCTACACCTGTCTTTGACGCATCTACCTGAATAAAGAAGGTACGAGTGTAGTCTGGATGCGTTAACACTGGTGCAGTTGTAAGACATTCCTTTAATTTAATGAATGCCTCTTGTGCCTGCTCATTCCACTGGATAATGCCTTTGCATTTTAGGAGCTCGGTGAGTGGGGTCGCTACTTCCGAGAATCTTGGTATAAACTTGCGGTACCACCCACTCATTCCCAGAAATTGCCGAATATGCTTGACAGTTTTAGGAACGGGGAAATCTTGTATCGCCTTAACCTTATCTGGGTCTACTCTAATACAGCCTTCACCGATTATATGGCCCAAATATTTTAAATGGGTCAGGACGAACTTAGATTTCTCAATATTGATAGTTAGATTGGCCAATGTCAGATGTTTTGCTACAACCCTGAGTAACTGCATGTGACCTTCGAAGGTAGGTGAAGTAATGAGGAGATCATCTAGGTAGACGAATACTCTATCATGCAGTTCGTGTGGTATTACCTTGTGCATTAGTCTACACATCGTCTGAGCCGCATTGCATAAACCGAACGGCATCACGGTAAACTGATAGAGAGGTCTGCCAGGCACTGTAAAGGCGGTTTTGCATCTTGAAGATTGTTCTAATGGGATTTGCCAAAATGCATCCTTCAAATCTAAACTGGAAATATATTTAGTGTTTTCCAGGCGACTGAGCAAACCGTCAATTATTGGCAGTGGATATGCCTCTGGCACCGTGACCGAGTTCAGTTTTCGTGCATCTAAACACAACCTAACCTTACCATTGCTCTTGGGAACCACAGTAACTGGTGAACTCCACGAGCTTGAAGACTCCTCAATCACTCCCAAGGACAGCATTCGTTCCAATTCTTTATCCATTTCACGTTGCTTAGCAGGAGAAATGGCATAATAACGTTGCTTGATTGGTTTGGCATCACCAGTGTCTATCTCATGCTGCACTAAGTGTGTTTTTCCCAAACCTAGCTTTTCAGACGATGGAAATTCCGATTTAATTCTATCTAATTCTTCTAGCTGTGCTGATGTTAACACATGCTGGCTATTGTCTGCATTTACTTTGGAGGCTACATCACTGATATCACCTGGTAAACTGAGCTCGGATACTGTTATCTGAAGATTGAATGTGGTCCAGAAATCAGTACCAAGGTATAACCTTTGCTCTAGTGAGGGCGCGATGTAGAGACGCATACTTTTAGTTTGTCCTCCAAAAGTAATCGGTATAGTGACGTATCCGAGTATCGATTCAGGTGTACCACTGGCAGTAAGCACCTGAGTTTTTCGGGGGAAATATTTTAAACCATGGTCTTGTAGAAATTGTTCGCTTCCTTTACCCAACACACTTATGTTGGCTCCGGAATCGAGAAGACCACGAATATTTTCTCCGTCTAAAGTTATATTGACATATGGTCGATGATCTAACCCTTGGTGAATTATTGATGATAATATTTGCTTGCGCCACCATCGTCGCAAGCGAAAATATCTTAACGCTCGAATCCTTTGTCTGTTGTCTGTTTGACAAGATATCGAACGGTGTGTATTATTATTTTTAATATTTAAGCTCGGTGCAGCCGGTACAATTCGGGGTCCGTATTGCTGGCTGCCTCTTCTGTGGCATTCTTTGGCCTCGGAGGTGTGTTCTGGAGACGAGTTTGGCGAGGCTCCCTCATCTCCGATCTCCAGTTTTCCGTTGATGGGGTACAGCGAGTACAATCTGGCTTGAATACATCTCTTGTTCCACAACCAAAACAGAAAACATGAGAGACAAGTTTGCGACAACCCATGAATGTGTGGTTAGGATCCCCACAGTTCCAACACTTAAACCTTGCACCACTCATCAGGGGCTGAGAGTGAATTCTCTGAACTGCTGTGGCTTGTTGGAAGTTTTGCTGACCCACAGGGTCAAAGATGGGGTTTCCCCTGATGGACTGGGCTCTATTCTGTTGATTGATGGCACATATTTGTGGCTGGGAATTGGCTAAGTAGTATGGGGTCGTATCGGGCATTTCATACTGTCCCATATCCCCTTCTTGCTCATCCATCAGACGTGGTCTGATTATTGGACTTGAGTGACCACTTGACTTCAGAGTCCTTGTGGGGTATTCTCCGGGATCGATATTGTAGCCTTGAAAACCAGAAGTTGCTTTAAGCATGGATAAGGGTTCGTCCACTTCCCCTTGCTCCAACATAAACTCATGTACCTTAGGAGTTTGTGTGTTGAACGCAACTCTTCGCCTAAAAGGTTGGTTGCCGTAATTGCTAGGTGTCAAGTCATTGGGTGGTGCGAAGGTGGCTTCCGGAACATGTCCAAATCTTCGCCACACTTGCTCCAGCGTGCTACACCTACGAATGAAGTCGGCCAGGGTTGCAAATCTTGGTTCGTTGTGCATCGCCATTTGCAATCCTGGACGCATGTTTCTTCTTATAAAAGTGTACATAACGCCTTCAGAAATGGTTCTTGTGGATTGTAATGCGATTTTTTGCATTGCCTGATAGTACTCCTGGACAGTTTCGCGGGGGTATTTTTGCTTTCTATCACTTAGCATTCGGTGTATATCATCCTCTGTGATATTAGGAGCAAAGCGTAACGCCATTTCTTGTTTCACGCTGCTCCAGTCTATCTCTGGGTTGCGGTCAACTGAATTCCAGAACCACTCTAGAGCTTCCTCAACTAAGCACAAGTCAAGAGCTCCCACCACACTATCAAGTGGTATCTGGGATCGTTTAGCATGCCATTCAATCCTGGTTAGAAAACGTTGCACTGTCAATTCGCTACTATACCCAGAGAAACTGATTTTCCATGTTTTTACCTCCTGTCGTAGTTTTGCCTCATTAATTTTACTTGTCCGATGCGTAGAATTCGGCATAAGTTGGTATTCATCACTATCATACTCGAAGGATTCCTCCCTTTGGATATCATCATCGAGTCGTATTTGGTCTAATTTTTGGTGAAATAGCTCAGTATCCTTTCGAGCCGCCATTTGTACTGGATTCTTGAGTTTAGATACTGCCCCTTTACCTTGGCCGTCATCATTGATTTCTGTTTGCTTTGGTGCTTCTTCTGGGACCTTTAAACTGCCCAACTGCGTACGGGCATCTTCAATAGTTAACTCACCTGCCAACAGTCGGGACACTAATTCCCCACCAAACTCGACAGCATCTCTAAGGGGTCCTACTAATGCTGTAAACTTAGGCGTCCTACCAATTCGTGCAACTCTTCCTTGAAGGTGCACGAACTTGGTGGCCAGTTTTGGTAACCATTCAGCTGTTGGTTTTAAACTAATAACTCCATCCAGCATGCACTGACGTAGATGGCTCAATTTCTTTAAGCACAACGTAATCTCCCTTGCGGGTTGTTTACGCGCCGCTTCATGTGCTATTTTAGGGACCAAAAACGAATTATTGGACTCATTCTCTATTTTGCGCGTTAACTCCAATTTTAGAGTCTCGGTTACGTTCCCTGGAGTGATTTTGTCCACCAGGTTACGCACTTCAAACTCGATGCGCAACTCATCCTCATCCAGATGGTCTACCTTAAACAATTTCTTCTCCGACATTCTATTATTTAGCAAACCCTAAAAATCTACTAACTACCTAATAACTGCTTATTCCTAAATTGTAAATTCACTTATCTTCCGTAATACTTATAACCTATTTAATTTTCGTCCTCTCATTAACCCAACTTATATCGCTATCAAACTCCTACACCCTCTACTTTTTACTATCGCTTTTAAGCTGGTAATTCAAAATAAATACGCCTTATGTCTTAATTCACTTCTTCTAATCTTCTGATGGGTTGGTACACTATATTCAATTTTTGTTTATAAACTTTCTAATAACTTTGGTGTGGCGGATCCTGTGCAGCCCCCGCCGAGCGAGGTCCAGGTGCTCTGGTGATGGTTGAAAAAGGAATGGGATAGGTTAAAATATGAATGAAAATTTTTTTGGCGAAAGTGCACATCCAATTTAAATCATGCAGTGAGAGTCCTAACTCGGTATGTACACCTGAGTGATTCTCATTGCTATTTTCGGATTGGATTAGCAATCCCACAAATTGTACCTACTGGCCAAGCATATTCCAATTGCCCTCATCCTCACAGTTGATAGTCAAGCTTCGCGAGCAAAGGATCACGACTGTGCGAGTAGCTAACCGAAGATATGCTTGTAAATCACCTGTGGTTTTTGAGTTCTATAACTGTATATACCACAATGGACTACCAGAAGGAACGGTAACTCGCCGGCTATCGTTAAGAATTTCCACAATGCGTATCGTAACTTTACTCAGTTTATGTCCAGGCCTGCAGTCATACTCGCCTAATAGCAGAGCAAAGATATCTGAACAACTGAATAGGTTTAAATCTAGACGTGATTAACTAAATGTAGACGATATACGACCTACACCCCAAAGGGTGATGATTAAAATTTTAAATATACAAAGCGGATTTGAACGCGAAACCTAACTATGCACTGTGTGGTTTGACCACCAGGAAATTCATATTTTTAGTCGAATTTCTTTGGAGAATCTGTTTTGAAGAACTCAAAACAAATTACAATTATTTTTGGGGAAATGTGAAACTTGGGTGTTTGTACCAGTTTAATGTAGTGTTACGGCTAAGCCGATAGAATGTCAAGTCCTTTATACCCCCTGCATTTGCAGGCAAGAAAGGAATGATTGACATTACTACCGCGAGCGCATAACACTCTCCCTCACTGGGTCATAAACAACTCAAGTTGAGAAAGCTGTATGAAGACAACAATCTTAATGGATGATTTTGTTTGGGAAAATTTTATTCTCCCATATATATGGAAAAACTGTACTTAGAGTAAGAAATATCATTTTGCGCTGATGGGGAACTAAACAACCCAACAATGGGTTCGAAAGAATTCTATTAATCACTATGAACCTCTTCTGGTTGGCACAAGTAATTGAGTGTGTATCCACTGGTTTCAACTAACTAGCTTTAATAGCTAGATTAAGTTAATCAAAACATGGATCATTCAGAAAAAATCCTATAGACTAAAAGCAAGATGATAGCGTCTGATATTTCTAACCAAGCACAGCCTGTATTTAACAAATACGATTATTTTCGGGCTTCTAGTTTGGGCGCCATAATGAAGCAGTTTGCTGTCGGCAAACAGTTTCAAAAATAATATCCCTGTTCACATTACCTCCAAGCGGCATTAGCCCGTAGCTCAGAGGGTAGAGGTATGTATGGTCGTGGGGGATGGAGGTGTGAACAGAGCCTAGTATACCGCTAACATTTTTGATGTTGAAAGGAAGACGTCTCGCCCAATCGCGAGGGAGCTAAGGAGGGGGAACCGTGAGTACCATCACTAGCAGATGGCTTACCCATTCGGCATGAGCCACACAAGATCCGCTGATTATTCGGCCCTTACCACATTATTGGCAAGGTGTCCGATTAATCAAAACAAAAAAAAAATATCTACAATATATTTAAGTAACGGCGCGTGGCCGCGGGTTAGTAATAAGAAAGGTGCTTGGCCATGCACCTTGTTACTATACTAGTTAACAGCGGGAATTTCCGACGAAAAACGTCACACGAAATTCCTTGTTCACTAGTACAGCCTGGACCAGTTATATGTTAGTTCCTTTTTTTTTTACTTATACCTGTGAATAAAAATATTGTTTAGTACATACTCACCACGTTAATACAACTCCCAAAAATAAAAATAAACGGATTTTTCTTAAAATTTTGCGCCTTTATTGTCCTCCCAAATTAAACTTTTTTTATGTTCAAATACAATACGACTTAGTCCAACAATGATCTCAAACGATTTTATGAAGACTGCCACCGTCTGCTTTCCAAAACATAATCCCCTTCTCAAACCAAAAATCAGACTATTTAAATGATTGAAATCACCTCTAAATAGCCCCCCCCCCCATTTCCATTAATAATCCACATAGAAATTCAGGGCTTCGGATATCACCAATAATCGCATACATATATTTTGTTGATTAAGCAACATGTGCCAAAAATCAGAAATTTCCATGCGATTATTAGTTGAACGACATTACCATTATATTTACTGCAAACGTGGGAAATTGAGTGCAGTGTACTTACTTATAAGCAATATTTACGAACAACGACCTTCAACGTTGTTGTAATAGACACACTGAATAAACTCATATAAAAATGGTTTATTCAGGTAAAATGTAAATACATTTATTATGTTATTTGAGTAACATAAACAATTTGTATACATTTAGAAAATTACATTAGAATTTAAGGAATATTGTGCAGGTCATGATTAACACTGCAAATATGTATACAATTGTATCGGGTAAGTTTAGATAGGTTGAAAGTGGTAACGAGATTTCGATCTGTCTAAAGACAATTCGTTACAAGATAACAATTGTTTTGTTTGTCCAACATAAATTTTATTACACGTACATTGAACTTGATATACAACGTTAGATTTTTTACCTAGCACAGTATGATCTTTAAGATTCGAATAAAGTGTTTTGCCAAAATTTATATGTACTTTTCCAACTAATTTTAAATTAAATTTATTCATACAAAAACTTAATTTCTCATGTAATAACTTAACATAAGGGACCGAAACATATTTAATTTGATTATTGATTGATGAAACATGTGGAACAATTTCATCTATCTGTGGTCCAATTTGGTTTTTATTTAAAATAAATTTTAATATTTTATTTACAAACGAATTTGGATAACCATTCCTAGAAAGTGTAAATTTAAGAAGTTTAAAATTTTGTTTATGAAAAGTTGGATCCGATAAAAGAATTATTTTATTCGCTAACAATTTAACTGTATTACGTTTATATGCCAAAGGTAGGTGAGAATCAAAATTTAAATATCTGCCAGACCATGTTGCTTTATGGAACCAATCAGTTAATAATTCCCCATTACTATTTCGAATTAAAATTACATCCAAAAAGGCTAACCTTTGATTACGTTCTAATTCCATAGTAAATTTAATGTTATCATTAAACGAGTTAAACAATTGAAAAAAGTCGTTAACTTTATCACGTGGGATGGCTGTAATTATATCATCAACATATCTAAAATAAAAAATTGGTTTAAAATCTAACGAATTTAATACCGTAGACTCAACATATTCCATAACAAGATTTGCAACTGCAGGGCTAATAGGCGAACCCATAGGTGATCCAAAAAGTTGTGCATAAATTTGGTTATTAAAGGAGAACTCACAATTTTGAAAAATTAACTTCATGGCACTAATAAATTCTGATTTATTTAATTTAACTAACCATTTAATCTAACGTTGTATATCAAGTTCAATGTACGTGTAATAAAATTTATGTTGGACAAACAAAACAATTGTTATCTACAAGATTTTGCCAACACAAAAGAGATGCTCAAAACATAGCTAATGGTAAACTTAATGTTGAAGTTGCAAGCGCGTTATCGACACATTTGTATAATAATAAACATGACGTATTTTTAGATAATGTTAGAATATTGGAACAAGAAAATAATCTTTCAATTAGACGTGTGTTAGAGATGATTCATATTAAGAAGAATCCTGAAAGTATGAATAAACAAGCTGATTGTGCTTATTTACAAAATATGTACAATCATTTGATTAAAAACAATTAACATTTATGCTTTTAACGGATTTATTTTGGACACATACCTTAATTTTGATAAAGTAATTTTAAGTGATTAAATTTTTATTTAAAACTGTATTTCTTAATTTTATCTAAATATTGTTTTTGTTATCATTTTACTACATTTAATATTTAACGTTTTTGATTTTTTAACATGTTTCTATTTACTTTAGCCTTATTGTATCAACATGCCTTTTCCAAAAACAATACTTCAATTCATTTAAAATTTTTCACTGTTTACAATAACATTATACCAAATATTTTAATTTACATTAATTTTGAAGTTTATATTTATTTTTTTAACTTTTTTATACATATTATGAGTTTATAATTATTGTAAGTTTTTTTGTGAATTATCTTGTAATTGATTTTTTAGTAAAATTGTAATATATTCATAGTTTTATGCCCTGAGGATAGTTGTAAATAAACAACTGAAACGTCGGCTCCGTAACAGAGTGTTTTATTGTATAGGCTTCAATTCCAGAAAAAAAAAATTGAAATATAAAATAAAAAGCCTAATAATCATAATTATATAAATTAGCAATTATTTAATTTCTGATTTTCTTTTGCAGAAACATATATCTTTCTATTTTAATACACCACACGCTCCACAATTTGTCAATTTATGGGAACCAACAGTGACATCGTACAAGTTCCAAATGACCACACTAATTAGTCAAATTGAGGGTTTACTTCATTCGAGACCCATATGTAAAACTCACGATGATCCAGCTGATTGGGAAATATTAACACCGGAACATTTCCTAGTCGACGAATCATTAGCCGCTACTTCAGAACCAACTTTAGCTGATGTGCCATTAAGCAAACTCTCAAGATGGCAAAACGTACAACAGCAAACATGCAACAGGGGTTATGGAAAACATGGCATCGCGATTATATCACATCATTGCAGCATACATATAATAAATCGAAATCGCCAAATCATACATTCGAAGTCGATGGCGGTATTTTTATACTGGATGACAATTTATATTCTCGTCATTGGAAATTGGGCAGCATCAACAATGTTCATCCTGGTAGTGATGATGTCACAAAAGTGGTAACCGTAACAACAGCGAAGGAAGAACTAACACGTCCAGTACACAAAATTATAGCATTACTTGTTAAGGAATAAAATTCCTTAAGGCGTGGGAGTATGTTGAACCAAATAAAACACCAGCTGAGTTACACAAATTTAACATTTATATTTATTGATTATTGCGGAACATATACAACGGTCGAAGGCCATCGAAACCAATAAATCCGGATCAGCTGACATTCCAGTTTCATCATACACCTAAAATAAAGAAATCATATTGGATTAACAACAAATACTTACCATTCTACCTGGAACTCTGGCTGCTTAACATCATTTCTTAACCTAAAAATAGAATTAGAATTATGTAATTTTGTAATTATTATTATTTATCAATTCGAAAAGTTAATTGTTAAAATAGAATATAGATGAAAATGTGAAAGAATCAAAATTTCATACGCTACGCAGTAATTCGCTAGTAGTACAACTACATGGTATTTCAATGTAATAAAACAACATCAGTCGTCGCGACCTGATGAGAAGACTGGTTTTTTCAAATCATTAGTCTCATCTGTTCGAAACTGATTGTTGTGATTCTTACACATTAGCCATCTATAAGTCAAAAATTCAGATTACTAGTAGTCAGCAATCAATATTAATTACAATAAAAGTAAATTTATAACGATGTCTTAAGTCTTTGTTGATATTTTCAATCGCGCTTGATAGTAGCAAAACAAGTTCCGGATAAATTTCTACGTTTGCGGATACAGCTGTGCATCCTCCTAGCGCTTGATAGTAGCAAAACAAGTTCCGGATAAATTTCTACGTTTGCAGATACAGCTGTGCATCCTCCTAGTCCACTCCATATCTGCATATACAAACAAGAAGTGGATTTGTGTATTAAAGCGACTAACTCATGGTTTCAGATAACTGATAAATACACTGCGGAAACTGCTTTACCTCTGTTAATCGAAGCCATAACTCGAATTACACATAGGTTTCAAAGGGCTACCAGAGCCAAGAACTCATTTGGTGATATTCCCGAGCTTAACAAGACCATCGTTAAACTCAGACGTACATGTCAAATGTTAAAAAACTACCTAGAATTGCAGATGCATGTGGAGGCTAGGAAAGTGCAAAAAGTGCAAGCCCCCATAAGAGCACCACCCGAAACTTATTTGGTTCAAACGGACCAAGGGGGAGGTTCACATACTGCAAAAATGGATTCGGGTGATGAGTATCAAAATGGTTCTAGGTCCTTTGCTGATTCAAGTTGGGTGGAAGGAGAGTTGATCGCTAGTAACTTTAAAGATCGTTTATCAGTTTCTAATCAGTTGATTCAGCCGGATCAATTTCTCGAAGAAGTTAACAACAACTCTCTTGGGGCGACTAGGAAACATAATATGTCATCGTCGTCGAATATCGAAAATAGGAAGCGTCATTTGTTACCAAATCCTTTTAGCTTGTCACAAGTTAGACCCGAGAGATTCAATGAAGGGGGTAATGTTGAAATTGCTAACCAAAATACATTTAGGCCTACTTTGGTGGACGCCCAAGTTAGCGGACGTATCCCTCCGGCCCCTAACGAAAGAGCCAACGTTTTGAGGTCCCCTTTTAATTGTATGTTAAAATTGCCGAATTGGAATGTACCAAAATTTTCTGGACAACATACTCACCTGAGCCATAAAAACCTTCATGTAAGCGACTTTGTATTTCAGCTGGAAAACCAAGCTTTCCTTAGTTGTTATCCTGCTGATAAGCTTCATCGTATTATTTGCAATTATCTGGAAGGTCAAGCTCAGACTTGGATGCTGCTTTTTATGCGGAAGAATGCCAATGCAACTTGGGTTGAAATACGAAATGCTTTTATTTCACGTTTCTCGGATCCGGGTGGCGATGACCAAGAACGTTTGGCTTTACAACAACGAAGGCAAGGCAACCAATCCATAGATGATTACGTTATTGAGATGGAATCGCGGATTTATAGATTAAAACAACCATTTTCGGACTTCCAGTTATTAAAAATTGTCCAGACGAATTTACACCCAGAATTAAAGACACAAGTCTTACTACATAATTACAATAGTGTTGAACATTTACGAAATTCGTGCAAACGGTTCGAGTGTCACTGGGCCGAAACGGGCCATGACCCTCGAAAGCTTATTGATACCAATCGCCGTCGGTTAGTATCTGCTCTTGAAAAAACTCATCCGGTTCAAAATAACCTGGATGAATACCAGGACGATGATTCAGTAGAATTCAGGCAGCCCGAATATGTCCCTGATATATCAGCTGTCAACATCTCATTAGGAAGGCCGATACGGAAGGATCCCGATTTCAACATATGTTGGAATTGTAAAGATATTGGCCATTTTTTTAAGGATTGCCGTGAAGTAATTACCAGTGTATTTTGTTTCGGATGTGGTAAAAAGGGGGTGATTAAGCCATTTTGTCTACAATGTAAAAATAAGCCCATACGGGGAAACAGGCCGGCGAACGTATTGAATTCTGGGACAATGCGTTCGGAGAAATCAGACCAACCACCCAGATCAATCAAGATCTATCAGAAGACGGAAGAAAAGTAAATGTACCCTGCCAATCGAAAGACCTTATCAAACGACCGTGTAAGAGCGATTTCCCATTTAAATCCAATATACCCTCGTTAGTTAAAAAGAGGATTCACCATCTTGCCCGTAATATAATGTACTTCAAGATAAAACGTGGAATTCGAAAAGGGTGTGCAACAGTCGCGATAAATGAAATAGCGGTGAGTAATCCCGATCCAAGACCATACACGGAGGTTGAAATTGGTGGTGTCACTAAACGAGGTTTGATGGACAGTGGTGCTACAATTAGTATATTAGGAAATAACTCATTGAAGTTTTTAGAAAATACCCAACTGAAAGTACATAAAATAAACTCAGTTGTGCGAACGGCTGACGGGACACCCAATAATATCATTGGATATATCAACGCACCAGTCAAATATCAAAATAAAATAAAAATCCTTCGTATATTTATTGTACCTTCACTTCAAGGAGAATTATATTTAGGCATAAATTTTTGGACTGCATTCGATATAGCCCCTGCTACAATCCAAGTTAATGAATTACTAATGGAACTCGATAGCAACCCCAGGCATACACTTACTGAATTTCAAGCCTCTTTACTTCAGCAGGTCAAAGAGTCTTTTCCAACTTTCGAGAAACAAGGTTTAGGACGAACTACCTTATACGAGCACAAGATAGACGTAGGAGATGCCCAGCCCATAAAACAGCGACATTACCCCATATCGCCAGCTGTTCAACAGGATATGGATACGATGGTCAAAGAGATGTTGGAGAAGGGCGTGATCGAGGAAAGCAATAGTGCTTGGAGTTCGCCGGTATTATTAGTGCCAAAACCAAATGGTAAAAAGCGGCTATGCCTTGACTCGCGTAAACTAAATTTAGTGACAAAGAAAGACGCATATCCGGCTCCCCATATAGAGGGATTGTTAGGTAGACTTGGGGATACAAAATTTATTACAAGTTTGGATCTAAAAGATGCCTATTGGCAAATACCGCTAACGAAAGAGTCCAAAGAAAAAACTGCGTTTTCTATACCTGGCCAAAAGTTGTATCATTTTCGTGTAATGCCGTTTGGCCTTTGTAATGCTTCGGCTTCGATGTGCAGACTAATGGATATGGTTATCCCGCATGAACTCAGGGAAAACGTATTTGTATACCTAGACGATTTGTTGATAGTGTCGCCAACTTTTACCCATCATCTAAATTTACTACGAATGGTATTAGCAAAACTGCAAGATGCTGGCTTAACTATCAATATGAGTAAAAGTCATTTCGTTATGCACCAAATAAAATATTTAGGATACTTAGTAGGAGAAGATGGTCTGCGAAGCGATCCGGCCAAGATCGAGGCGATTGTTACTTTTCCCCAACCGACCTCAGTCAAACAAGTTCGACGCTTCATGGGTATGGCCAGCTGGTATCGTCGCTTTGTTTCCAATTTCGCCGAAGTGACCGCACCCATTACATCTTTGCTAAGGAAAGACATCCCTTTTGTTTGGAGTCCAGAAATTCAGGCCGCCTTTGATAAAATCAAATACCTCTTAACAACAGCGCCGGTACTGGTTAACCCGGATTACAGTAAGCGATTTTATATCAGAGCTGATGCTAGTACGGAGGGTTTAGGCGGGGTCTTATTTCAAAAGTCTGAAGACGGCAGTGAACAACCAATTGCTTTTATGTCGGCTAAGTTAAACAAAGCTGAAAGAAATTACTCTATATCAGAACTTGAGTGCCTGGCAGTGGTAAAATCAATAAAGAAATTCAGAGCATATATAGAGGGATTCCCATTTACGGTGATTACCGACCATGCGGCGTTGAAATGGCTAATGACGCAGAAGGATTTGGCGGGAAGACTTGCTCGCTGGAGTTTAAAGCTCCAGGGGTTTAACTTCGATATAGAACATCAAAAGGGAAAGCAAAACGTAGTACCAGATGCCCTTTCACGAATATATTGCGATTCGTTAGATGAACTGAATGATCAAGTAAATTTGTCTATCCCTGGAATAGATTTAGGTTCTTCTGATTTCGATGATGAAGATTATGGGAGGTTGCGAAATAAGATAAAAAGTAATCCGGAATCATATGAAAATCTCCGAATTTGTGAAAATCGCCTATACATTCGAATTGAGCCGAAAGATGACCAGAGCCTCACTGATATCCCAACGTGGAAGTTATATATTCCGCAACCCATGACTACGCAAATTATACGTCAGGAGCATGACCTACCCCTAGCTGCCCATGGTGGCGTAGGAAAAACTCTTGAGAGGATTAGGCGCTTTTATTATTGGCCCAGAATGGTTAAGCAAATTTATGAATATGTTACGAATTGTGAAATTTGCAAAATTACCAAAGCAACGAATTGTTGCGCCCCCCATTAGGACAAACCATATTTGCTGAAAGGCCGTGGCAAACAGTATATATAGACTAGGCCCATACCCTAGATCATCTAATGGCCAAACTATGATATTAATCATTCTCGATCAGCTAACAAAATTCGTATTACTGAAAACATTGGCAAAAGCGTCAACCGAAAAAATTATAGAATACCTTAAAGATACGTTTGATATTTTTGGAGTAACGGAGCATCTTCATTCCGACACCGGCGTGCAATTTAAAAGTCATTTATACACTAACTTTCTTAAAACACATGGAATTAGACCCATATATACCGCATTATACTCTCCTCAGGCTAACGCTTCGGAGAGGGTAAATCGCTCAATAATTGCGGCTATCCGTTCTTACCTAAAAGAAAATCATCGGAAGTGGGATGTGCATATTTCCGAAATAGCTGCCGCCCTTAGAAGTTCTATTCACCAATCTACCAAAAATAATCCCCACTATCTAATGTTTGGATACCATAGGATTTATCATGGAGACCAGTATAACCTATTGAAAGAAGCCAAATGCTTGTCTGACCCCGACGTCCAAAATCTTCCAAATCATGTTAAGTTACCAATAGTTCATGAAAAGGTAAGGACACATCTACAGAACGCAAACAAAAAATACGCTCACTCATACAATTTACGCACACGAGCGATAGAATATCAGCCTGGGCAAACCGTATTTGTGAAGTCGTTCTACCAAAGTGACGCAACAAAGCAATTTTCAGCTAAATTAGCTCCTTCTAGAATTAAGGCAAAAGTAGCCCGAAGAATAGGGTTAGTTAATTATTTATTAGTTAACGATGAAGGCAAAGTAATTGGCACTTATCATGCTAAAGATATCTCACCCTAAAATTTGGAACCGAAGCATACTCTTGGCTATTATGCTATAGGAATTTTCAGCTTCTATTTAGGAATTGGCATTCGAAAATAGCACCTGTCATGTAATGTACCAAATTTTGGGTAATCAATGTCTCTAAACCCCGGATGCGTATATTCAATATTACCCGTTGAGTAAACGATAATAACCAAATAACAATCAAAACAGATACCACAACAACAACAACAAAAATATAAAATAAAATTTGTGGAGTACATAGTGTGATTGTTATTGTTGTGCTTATACAGGTATCATCCGTAAAGCGTTTTTGTTTTGGACTTCTAGCTTGCATTTTTGATGGGTTCAATTTTTGATAGGTTAGAACAAACGCAAGTTAGACCCTACCTGTTCACTTTAAGAACGGTATTAACCAAACCAACAACCAATGTCTTGGTATTCAGTCAAATTGCTACCGATCATTCTGTTTTTGTACTTGGAGCCTCCATTATCATATCGAGTGCACAAGATTATAATTAACTTTATAGTATAAATTAAAAAAAAAAAAAAATCATTTTTTTGGCGTTATTGTCTTGGTTGGGACCTCAAGTGAAAAACTAAGTAAATAAGTTGTTGTCCCTATTAAATTATAGGTGAAAAAAAAACTAGTAGTGCGTGCGTTAAAATAAAAATCTAGTAACGTTAATACAGAGTACGAGACGTAATTTCGTATTCCTCCGATAAATTGGGCGGGCCAGTGATCACCTTATCGATCGCTGAAAAGTTATTTAAACGGGGGTGTATAATCACGACAAGCATGTTTGGTTTCCTGCCGCAAATTATATGAATACGGTACAATTCCGTTGGCATCTAATTCAGCTTAACATAGCGGCCACACACCTGGAGAAAAATAAACGGTCCATTCGTTATTAATATATTAATTATTTAATTCAATTTAGCGCTTGCATTAATTTTAAGTCACTAATTAGTTAGTTTAGTGTTTTTTTTAATTAATTCAATTTTTTTTTATTAAGGTTTTCTTGATTTTTTGAGATTTTTGTTTGAGTGATCTTGTTTGGTGGTGTGAATAGGTATAATTGACGTCAGTTAAAACAAAGGTCGGTGCACCTGTATGTAAGGGTGTCCATTCTCTTGGACGAAACCTTGAGCGCTCGAGTTTCGGCAGAAAGAGGGTAAGTTTTTTTATCAATATAATCTAATTAAAAATTATACATAGTCACGCCACTTTCTTCTAATCAAATAATAATAATAAATTTAGATTAAAAACTTGATCCGCTAAAATTCGTTGGATAGTATAGTATTTGTTGTGGAATAGTGTAAGCATAATGTTAAAAATTAAGTAAGAAATATAATGCTTATAAAACAGTTTGATATGAAAGATTAATTTTGTTTCTGATATGGAGATGAGATCAATGAAAGTCATGGTGGTCACCGGTGTCTAGATATCTGGTAAAGTCCGTTGTATTATTAAGTTTTCTTTTGCTTAACCTTGCCCAAACCGATGTGCTGTTACCCAGGTCAAAATTTAAAGGTATATCTTTTCCTTCACAACAAAGATAGAAGAAATATTACATATCCTTAATCCTAACTACCAGAAGCCCTACTTTTTGGAAAATGAGTATGATTTTCGAATTACACAGGCCTAGACGAACTCAAATCTACTTTCCGCTAGTGGTCCCGCCATTTAGTAATATCGGAAAACTCGGAAAAACCGAATTTATTTAATAACCCCGGTTATGTGTTCAAATATCCTTAATCCTAACTACCAGAAGCCCTACTTTTTGGAAAACGAGTATGATTTTCCAATTACATAGGCCTAGACCAACTCAAATCTACTTTCCGTTAGTGGTCCCGCCGTTTAGTAATATTGGAAAACTCGGAAAAACCGAATTTATTTAATAACCCCGGTTATGTGTTCAAATATCCTTAATCCTAACTACCAGAAGCCCTACTTTTTGGAAAATGAGTATGATTTTCCAATTACACAGGCCTAGACCAACTCAAATCTACTTTCCGCTAGTGGTCCCGCCAATTATTAAATATTGGAAAACTCGGAAAAACTGAATTTATTTAATAACCCCGGTTATGTGTTCAAATCCTTAATCCTAACTACCAGAAGCCCTACTTTTTGGAAAATGAGTATGATTTTCTAATTACACAGGCCTAGACGAACTCAAATCTACTTCCGCTAGTGGTCCCGCCGTTTAGTAATATCGGAAAACTCGGAAAAACCGAATTTATTTAATAACCCCGGTTATGTGTTCAAATATCCTTAATCCTATCTACCAGAAGCCCTACTTTTTGGAAAATGAGTATGATTTTCCAATTACACACGCCTAGACCAACTCAAATCTACTTTCCGCTAGTGGTCCCGCCATTTAGTAATATCGGAAAACTGGGAAAACCCGAATTTATTTAATAACCCCGGTTATGTGTTCAAATATCCTTAATCCTAACTACCAGAAGCCCTACTTTTTGGAAAATGAGTATGATTTTCCAATTACGCAGGCCTAGACCAACTCAAATCTACTTTCTGCTTGTTGTCCCGCCGTTTAGTAATATTGGAAAACTCGGAAAAACCGAATTTATTTAATAAGCCCGGTTATGTGTTCAAATATCTTTAATCCTAACTACCAGAAGCCCTACTTTTTGGAAAATGAGTATGATTTTCCAATTACACAGGCCTAGACGAACTCAAATCTACTTTCCGCTAGTGGTCCCGCCGTTTAGTAATATTGGAAAACTCGGAAAAACCGAATTTATTTAATAACCCCGGTTATGTGTTCAAATATCCTTAATCCTAACTACCAGAGAAGCCCTACTTTTTGGAAAATGAGTATGATTTTCCAATTACACAGGCCTAGACCAACTCAAATCTTTTTTCCGCTAGTGGTCCCGCCGTTTAGTAATATCGGAAAACTCGGAAAAACCGAATTTATTTAATAACCCCGGTTATGTGTTCAAATATCCTTAATCCTAACTATACCTGAGGCTCTAATTTTTGGAAAATGTGTATGATTTTCCAATTACACAGGTCTACACTAATTCAAATCTTATTTTCGTTGGTGGTCCCGCCGTTTAGTAATTTCGGAAAACTTTAAAACCCCAATTTTATATTTCCTCGTTTATGTATGCACTCGTATTCATTCATTTTAATTCATTTTTGGAAATTGTGTTAATTTCATGATCTTCAATAGTCCTAGTCAAATTAATTAGCTATTTAGGATCATGCTGATATTTATTTTACTCGTTTATAAGAATATATTTTTTTTATTCGATATTACGAATTTTACACATCCATACAGATATTTTTTTTATTGTTGTTGGTTTTAGGAATAACTTTTTGTTTAGGAAAAACTTCACAACCGTGGAAAATTTTAGTTTGAGCTGGTGACCGCAGTTTTTCTCCTTATAACTTAAGCGAAAGTAATGAATAATGGTTTTATATGCAATAACAACAATACAACTAAAAGTTCCATTTAATACGAGTTATCTTCAACAACATTAACAAAATTGAAATTTTGAGGGTTGGACCACTCTGCTTCTCAACGCCTCAATTATCGCCAAAATCATACTTCCAAAAATATTCGTACTCGGCGTATCATGGGATGAGGCGGTTCCAATCGGCCTGCTACAACTAGAGCTTTGTGCAAGTGTACTCCTCGCTAAACTTGCACAAGATAGTTAATCACCAAACGTGCCATAAGTTCAAATGTACACATGGACCGACTTATTACCTTCAACCCAAGCAAAACTACTTCGAATCACGGCTTTCTGCAGACGGTTTATCTATTGGTCGGAGAGCGGCTCCGCGAATTGAATTTGTCATACACCTTATCTAGGAAAGCGAAGAACCAAAATCTAACGCCTATACAGTGATTGTACAACAAACTTCGTCCGAGTTAATCGGTAATTGGTATTCCTGCATCAGCAGAGCTGTATTATTGACTCAGGATGGTACTACCAGGAATTTTATTCCTCCTGCTTCGCTGCGTTTTGGTGGCTTGAGAGAAGCAAGAGTAAAATAAATTAAGCATCATTTACGTTGCATTATGGGCGAGACTTACTCAGATTCGAGGAATTGAAGGCACTGCTATGCCAAATCGTGTTTAAAGTCGCGATAGTTATGCTCCTTGTCGAATGACTCTGATGACTTTATAATCCTTACTCCAGGGCACTTTTTTATCGGAGAGGCACCAATCACGACCCCTAGAACCAACATTACTCGATGTGAAAACGAATCGTCTCAATCATTACCAAAAACTGCACAGAATATACATATCACCACTTCTGGAAAATTTGATCGATAGAATACTTTTCCCGCCTACCACTAATTCTTCGAATACCTAGAGAATTCTTTACGCTAAGGCTGTGTGCCAAACTTAAGGTAAAAGTCAATTTTAAGTAAATTTTTCGGTAATTTCAATTATTTTTCAAAAACTCCCTCGAATCGACAAATTGATCGAAAATTCTGCCTAAAACCGGTTTTTATCGTGTAAATGATTTACTGTGAATTTGGCACACAGCCTTAGCCTTACTTTGGCGTATGAGACGAATACGTCCAACGGTTACAGCTCATCATAATACCAATAAAGTGTTTGTGCAAAGAGAGTTGAGGCATTATACACGTATTCCTCAGTGTCGGCAGTGTACGAATGTCATTTCGAAGTCCATATACACCATTTAAAAATAATGAACAGAAGTATAAATTGTTCGTGCTAAATATCAACGGCAGAACTTCAAAGATCTGTATTGATAGACTAAAGGCTGCATTCTTCCCTATCGATGAATCTGACGGATTACCCGAACCATAGTAACTAACAACACTACCCAATGTCCATCTTTTTTACACCTAAAATATGTTGCGTTGACGAAACATTTTGTGTATTCCATAAATGTTGCTTTAAAGTGGTACGAACTACTAACACATTCACAACTCTTCGCAAAAAAGTCTAATTATCATGGATCAAGAACAACATTAATGGTCCATTTTTGTAACACTAAAATGTTACGTTTGCGATGAACAAATTCCTCCGTTTATGATACGTAAATGTTACACCTTGTTTGAAGGACTAGTGTGACGGTTTTTGAGTTATCTTCGTGTAATAGTTTGACGTAAAAATTGGAAAAAAACCAAAAGTTCATAAAATATAAAATAATAATTAAATTTAATATGTACATATATTGTTTTTCTTTAACATATATCTGTTCACACCAAATATCAACAATTTTGACGTTTTCAGAAAACAAACGCTTAACTTCATAAATAATACTAACTGAAAAGAGATTTGTAGACCGAACATAATAAAATAACATAATAAAAAAGGGATATTCAAAACAGAATTCTCATAGACGGAATATCAGTAAAACGAAATATACACTAATTGTAGTCAGTAAAAAGTGCTAACACTAAAAACTGTTATACAACAAAAAGGTTCGACTTCTGTCAAAGTTAGTAGGCTACTCCACAATTAAATGTTACCCAATAGCACGTGTACTGTGTAAATCATTGTTTTGTTTACAAAATTTACTAATGATTTTAATTGCATGTACCTAAGCATAAAAGTGATTAAACAAATAATAAAGAAATTAATTATTTAATAAATCCATTCCAAAATGATATGGCGTAAATATATTTAATGGTTTGCCCAGGAACATGTAGAATTTCGCAAAGCGGTTAGTTAAATCCCTTGCCATTTCCAGCTTTTGATAATTTACGATTATTATTGTATTGCAGGAAATTGAATCGATACTGAAATTAAAGAATATTTGCATGAAAAATATTATAAATTTAGAAGAGAGTGAACCATTTCTACTTGTGGAGCTTCCGGATGAGGAATCGGCCCGTAATATTGCATCGCGTTCCATTTCTCTTCGTTTCGTGCTAGAATATTGGACCCATTCCACCAATTTTCAGCAATTTCATGGGAATCTCGATAATTATATTAAGACCAATTTTAAGCAGCTATCAAAGTATTTTACGGCGGGCAGTAGTTTTAAGATAACAGTGGAAACGTATAACAAACACTTCACTCAGGCAGAAAAAGTGTCCAAAATTGAAAAATTTGACTATCTTCCACTTGACGGTGTGGTGAATCTAAAGAATCCGGATACGAATTGGTGGTATATCGAATATTATGGCACAAATCCGATAGATGTGCCTGTTGAACCCATATATACTTTATTCGGTCGTTGGATTGTGGACGGCCAAAGATCTCTAATCAATGAGCTATCTCTTAAAACACGTAAATTCATTGGAAACACTTCTATGGATTAACAACTATCATTAATCATGGCTAATCAAGCACTGGTTAAATCTGGTGATTTAGTTTTTGATCCATTTGTTGGAACTGGTTCGTTACTCGTAGCTGCGGCTAAATTTGGTGGCTATGTATTGGGTACCGATATAGATTTCCTAATGTTGCATGGTCGTATTAAACCCAGTAGAATATCTCAAAAAATTCGAGACAATGATGAATGTGTCGATGCCAATTTTGAGCAGTACAGCTGCTCGCCAATATATTGATGTACTTGTATCCGACTTCTCGCTCGAAATTTGGGGTGAGCACCTAAAATTTGATAGCATTATAACAGATCCACCGTATGGAATTCGCGAGGCAACAGAGAAAATCGAAACAAAATAAAAACGTAAAAATGTTGCTGAACCTAAAGAGGATGTTCCACATTTTCCGTCAACGTCCTCATACAATTTAGATGAGCTGTTCAATGACCTTTTGGTATTTTCTGCAAAACATCTTAAGCTACATGGTCGCCTTGTATGCTGGGTTCCAGTGTACCGTGATGATTACGCAGAAGAGAAATTACCAACTCACGGTTGTTTAAAGATAATCTCAAATTCGGAACAAGTGTTAAGCGGATTTAGTTCACGCCGGCTGTTAACGTACGAAAAAGTCAAGGAGTATGATTCGACCGAAGACTACGACGATAACGGAAAGCGAAAGGAGATGGATTTTCGGGCTAAATATTTTTTTCATGGCGAAGAAACGCGTAAAGAAAGAAGAACGAGGCGTGCCAAACCGAGAGAAATTGGACGACAGGAGGCTTTAAAACGGGGCAAAATATTGAATGAAGAGGGGAAAGTGGTTAATCCTAATAAAATTAAATAAATTTTACTCTTTTGGTTTAAGATCTAAAAATTTGCTTAAAATCTGTGATTTGAATTGTTATTCCAGGCTTAATAAAGAATTCAATTGTATTTTGCATGTATTTTTGCTTTAATCGAATTATTTCGGAGCGCTCATCATCTTTATTACACAAATCTAATTTATTTGCATTTCCAAAATGTTTATCTAATTCAAAATGTTTAAACAATTCCTAAAAAATATCGATCTTGCCAGGAGTCGAACCTGGAATCTTCTGATCCGTAGTCAGACGCGTTATCCATTGCGCCACAAGACCCGTTGAATTCCGTTTAAAGTGAACATAACTTAGCCGTATGTAATTATAAACGAAGCCACTCATTATGGTACATTTCAAAACAGAATATGTGTAACAAAACAGGATACAGCAAAACATATTTGACTGCCCGTATTGAATGTAAAAAATATTCTTTCTGTTTGTATTCTGTGCCTAAAGTAATTTCACAGAAATCAATTTAAATACACAATTCTGTATAGTAATTATAAAACATTTTTAATTATTCAGATTGACTTTAAATTAAAGTAAACAAATTTCCTTCACTGTAGATAATACTTTAATATAACCCTTTTCCTGCCTGCCATCACAATTGTGTGGGTAATTCAAAAGAATCGTGTCAAAAATTTATTTTTGTATGTATTTTAAACCCTCATATTTAAACCCCCATTTTAAACCCTCATACCTCACACATTTGTTCATTCCTCTTAATTCGTTTTCGTACGAAAAATAACACTATCTATAACTATAATAATAGTAAAATAATTAATATGTTCTATAAAGTTCAAAAATAATTTCGATTTAACTAAGATCCGTTAAAATCCGGAAGACATTAGTACCTGTCATTTTTACACTCACATTTGTGTGGGTTGGACTTAAATTGAAGCAAAAATTTCTCTGGTAGAAAACGGGATAAATCTCAATCGTTATTCTCGATTGCTGCGGAATGTCGCTTTTAAGGCCTACGATATCAAATGTGTAGGTTACCAAAGAGAATCATGACAAAAATCATTAGAAAACTATTGTTATATACATACACAGTTGTGTACAGTGAACTTAAATTTTTAGAAAAAAATGTGGTCTGCTCGGAAAAGGGATATATCAAAACATATCTAATAATGATACAACCAATACACCGATACAACCTTTTAGAACATACATCTCACTTTTCCTGCCAGACAAGTTGTTTCAATTTAAGTCCAACTCACACAAATGTGTGTGTAAATATTTTCATGATTCACTTCTGCACACGCACAATTCCGCGGCCCGGAAAAGGGATATAATTAATGAATGATATAATCATGCAGCTGCTCGTCACACCTAAATCTGTTATATGCATGAAGTTGGACATAATTATAATTGTTATTTTCCCATTACTGCCAACACCTCTCGTTTTTAGTACAAAACATATAGGAATCGAACTTTTTGGGAAGCTACACTGTTCGAATCGGACGTGAAGATCGTTGATGATCCACTACGTCGTGGAGTAATCCGATTGGTCTATCATCGCTTTCTTGATCAATGCGTCATTTGAATTTCCTCATGTGATTGTAAACCAGTTCTACTAGGTACCTCGTCAGAATCCAGCAGTAGAGGCAATTATTTCTGTTCCGAGCTGTACTTGGTAGCCTCAGTAACAGCGTTTCAAACTCGTAGTTGATTAATATAACTTCTAATTAGAACCAATAATAGAACCAATTAGTCTTACCAATATTAGGTGATTTTCTATACGGTGCACTTGGATTTGGTGTACTGTGATAACAGCTAAAAAAAACATGTAAGACATCTGGTACGTCTTCCCCTTCACAGGTTTTCTTTCCGGATTTTCGGAGTTGAACTGAGCTCCGTCGTCTGACACTATACTATCCAGAGGTCAAAATCTTGAAAAAACTTGTTTAAGTACTTCAATCGTTTTAAATGCATGGCTAGATGTGATTGTGGATGACATCTCAAAAATGTCAAGTCACTTTGTAGATGAATCAACAATGACTATCTGAGTTAGGCTATCCTCGGCTCAAATCTGGATGATGCATGAAAGTGATTCACGTTTGAAGTACAGCTATTTGAGGTATGCATTCCGAATCAATCATGGTTTATTGTACCACTGTGTATTGAAATATTTGATAGCTGCTTTGAGTACCTTAGCCTTTGATTTAGCACTAATAATCATAGCTGCGAAGCGATCAGAAGCTGAGTCACTGCATCAGTTAGAGTTTGCCCTACATCCTTTTCTAGTGTGATGGAAGCTATCAAATAGTCTTATAGCCTTCATCGTAACGTTTTATTGATTGCATATCCAAACTATGTAGTAGAAATATAACGAATTTTAAAATCATAAAATAGTAATTGTAATGTCCAACACTGAAGCCGATTGGCTGTATACAGAAGTATACCCTTCTCCAGTACGAATGTAGATAATAACGGCTTATAGTTTATTTGTAAGGTAAAATTGTCTACCAAAAATAATAATGAATCCGATGGATTTTTGACATCGCGAAAATCAGCGCTAGACCTTCTTTTTCTATTTGACTATATACTGTTGTTCTGCTATTGAGAAAACGCGTGAGCGTGACACATGATACATTGCCAATACTGATCCGTCACATATGCGATGCAGAAGACAAGCGCCTAATCCGGGATTTGATGCATCAACTGCAACGTTGCTTTTTAATTAAGAAGTTAAGATCGGACTTAAGAATATCTTTGAACTTATCAAACAACCGTTGACATTTGCGAGACCATGTAAACGTTGAGTATTCTACCCAAAAATATTAAGCCCAAGAAAAATTATAGAAGCTATAATTAGCTAGACTAATGTTTAGAGATATGAGACGGATCAACGCATCATGAGATCACTGTTTGCTAAATCTGGCTCAATCTAATCTTCCCACTATCGTCAATATGGGTTAAATTAAAAAATGGGTCTAGAGAGAGAGCGTTCTTCAATTTCTCAGTTTATTCTAGCGTAGTTGCTTATACTTCAAATCTAGCCAAGCCACGTCTATATCTGCCGTATTGGGTAGGAACACCATTTCACGAAAGTGTCCTTTTTCAAGGGAAACATCAATAAATAAAAGCAGAGTAAATCTAATAAACGGTTACGGCACAGTTTTGTTGAAGTTTTAATAGTCATCGGTTGGGTTTTAATTCTACGAAATGTTACTTCTAAAATAATTGTTTTAGTTAATATCGCAATTTAAACAACATGCTAAATAATCTACTACGGCAAGAAGTAATTCCTCAAACCGGAACGAAACCATTTGGAATAAACCTGTTTCAGAAATTGAAATATTGTGACGACATTTTCGAAATTTTATACAACACGTAGACTTCTACAATATCTTGACGATTCGGTCTGTGTATATCTCATTTGTAACTCTGAGCTTGTTTATTATTCTTACAGCATCACTTCTAATCCTGACCAATAATTGAAATATAGTTTCAACCGCCGGTCGAACCAGACTTAGCAGCTGTTCTACGAGATCGGATAAGGAGCTTCAACTTTTCCATATTGAGGAGCACGAGTCATATTTAATTAAGCATAATGTACGAGGGTATATCAAAAAGTCTTGCAATATCATATGAAAAAACAAAGTGAGTGAGACAACAATATATTTTTCAAAACCATTTTTTATCGCGATGAAACTTCTAGAAGAACATTTCGATGTAAATTTTACAGTTCGTTTGTTTTTGTCAATTTAGTAACATGTGTTTTGAATTTTTCTTAAAATGAATGAAATTGAATATCGCGCCGTTATTAAATTTTTCTGTAAAGATGGACGAAATGCAATTTATATATTCAACTATATATCAAAAGTTTACGGCGAATCTGCACCATCATATGCCACAGTAACAAGGTGGGTAAAATTATTCAAAAGTGGTCGGGAGTCATTAGAAGACGACAACCGCTCGGGTCAGCCAGCAGATGCCATTAGCCATGAAAACGTAATTTTGGCCGAATCTATTGTATTGGAGGACCGGCGTATTTCTGTTCCGCAGTTAGCGTGGAGACTTTCTCTTTCATACGGTACCACATATACTATATTACATGACCACCTTCACATGTCGAAAGTAAGTGCGCGATGGGTTCCCCGTTTGTTGAATGCAGAACAAAAAAAAATGCGCGTTCAAACTTCAAAGGCGATTTTAGATATGTACAAAGAAGATCCAGAAAATTTCTTGGATAACATAATAACAGGCGATGAAACATGGCTTCATCACTGGGATCCGGAATCCAAACAAGAATCGATGCAATGGATTAAACGTAGTGAACCACCACCAAAGAAATTCAAAACTCAACCGTCTGCTGGTAAGGTTTTGGCAACAATTTTTTGGGATGCTGAAGGAATTTTGGTAATCGATTATATGCCAACGAAAACCACAATCACAGGCATATATTACGCAGAGATTTTGCGAAAATTCAAAAAAGCGATCCGGAAAAAACGGCCAAGGAAAGTTAGGAAAAAATCTTGCTTCTTCACGACAATGCACCCGTGCACAAGGCTAATATTGCTCAAGCTGCATTAAAGGACTGCGGCTTCGTGGAAATTCCGCATCCACCGTAAAATCCAGACTTGGCACCCAGTGACTACTTTCTGTTTCCCAATTTGAAAAAAACACTAAGGGGCCGGAAATTTTCCAGTGACTATGAAGTACAGTCTGTTGTAAATGAATATTTTATGGAGCAAAAGAAATCTTTTTTTTTAGAGGGTTTAGGCAAGTTAATTGATCGATGTGACAAATGTATAAACCTTAAAGGAGATTATGTCGAAAAATAAAAATATTGCTGTCTCACTCACTCTTTTTTTTCATATGATATTGCAAGACTTTTTGATTTGCCCTCGTATATACGGTTCAATTTTTATATGAACGAATATCGTTTCATTTATTTGGCCTTGGACTGAAAATAGAAGTGGAATATAGTGGCTCAAATTATAAGTGAAAATCAAACTAAAAATATACAACAAATTAGAATTATTTGTGTTCACCTACCAGACAAAGCAACAACAGGGGCAGCAAACTGCGGTAGTATAAGTAAAGGAATGTGAATGTTAATGCATGCTAATAGAAATCTTCCATTTTTCAGTTTTATTTCTCAGTTCACAACAGAAGGAGGTTGACAATGCAAATGTAGGTTTCCGTAAAATATGGCAATTTTTTTAACAAATCGTGTTACTTCAATGGGATGAATGGGATTGGTAAAGAGCTTAGAAAGAATTAAAGTTTGCGTATTTGTGCGGATTTATATGAAAAAATATCTCGAAAGACTAAAATTACCATTGGCTTAATCGAGTAAACATTTACCTGCTATACCTAGTTTAAATTTTTGGAAGCAAAAAAGACATTCTAATCATGCCAGTAATAGTTTAACCTATTGCACATTGTAGGATAAAAAACAATTGTGCTGCCTAAAAAACAGCAACGTAATAAAACATCAAAAATTCCGCACTTTAACAGGAACTCAGTACAAAGATTTTCTAAGTTATTAAGTCCATACGAAACAACTTTTTGTAGGAAATATTTACGGTTGGGTTTGTTAAAGCAAGTGAAACATGATAGCCAAGTACGATTAGCTAATTTCTACTAAAAGCGAAGTGGTTCATTCTCTGGAGATTAAGCAAAAATTCCCCACAAATATGGCACGGGACGAATGCGTGGATGACTTAGTCTAACAATAAAGAATTACTGAGTTGAGTTTTATTTAACTATTGATCAGTGTCATCATCTATAAAGCTGTGAATATGCTTTACAATATTATGCTTCGTGTTATGAAAGTGTGTCGGTGGTTATCACTCATTATTAAGAGGACGGCAATCTGGGTTTTGAGAAATTTTGTTATCCACTGGATCGCATTCAGCAGACCATATGTCACGAGTTTACAAATCAGTTGCCCATGCCAAACCCTGTAGAAAGCTATATCCAAAACAATTACAAAAGCATATTCTACGAGCATTTGAAATTTGATCATGATTCAAAGTAAATAATCTGAAACAGCACGCACTGTATTTTAGGCAAAAGGTAATTCTGCATAAATAGTTTAAATATTTTTGAGAATTTAATAATTTAGACAGTTCAATTTATTAGCACTAAAGTGATTCATTAAAATTAAAGAGACGGTGTGCTTGAGACTGAGGTTTTGTGATAAAGATATCCCTTTTCCGGCCAGAACAATTTTTTTTTGTATGTTGGTCCAAAATACATACAAAAATAAATTTTTCACAATGCGGTTTTTTTCGTACACGCACAATTCGGATCGCGGGCCGGAAAAGAGATATGCGGAAGCATAATTCATATTTGTACAAGAAAAAGAACTAATCGATTTATCTTTTCTTTGGAAGACTTTCCGTAACCTTGGAACGAGTGAGGATAATCAGAACAATTGGAAAGATGTAGTGCCTATTGTCTAGATACGCCTGTTTCAAATTGCCAGTTTAAATTCAATAACATCGCCTTTTCAAAATAAAATTTTAAACGCACTTTCTCCACTTTAGTTTCATTTCAACGATTTTTTTTATTTTTAATAATTTTTTGCTTGTATATTACATTTAAATATTTTGTCACAATCATCTTGGATAATAATAATTATATGTACCTAATCAAACTTGTGATAAAATTTATTTCAAATTTTAATAACACAAATTAAAGATTTATGTAAGAATTATAACAAAAAGGAAATTTGAAATTTAGAACTATGTATTGTTTTGTATATTTATTGTTGTCGATAAATAAAACAATTTGAGAAAATAAAAAATAGTTTTTTATTGTTTGTGTTCACATTATTCATAAAATATCATTGAAAATTTGAAAGTGTCCTCCTCTCGCACATTTACTCGTAAATTTTTTATGTAAAGCTGGAATATATAGAAATCGAGTAGATATAGGAGGACCAGCAACAGATTAATGATTCGATTTTAGTTAATGAATCGATTTAAATTTTTATCAGCGTTATTAGCAAAAATATACAATATTATAATATTTTACCTATATGGAACAAAAAATATATTTTAAATTTTTTTTATTATTCGATTCGACAAAAAAAATCTTGCTTAGTGTATAGAAGTAGTAGATGGTTGTTTAATTTTTCTTTGATCGTCGTCTTGAAGAAGCAGTTGATTGATTAGGAGTACCATATAAATTATTTAAGAAGTCGTCTAAATTGGGTTCGCTACGGAATACAAATCAAATGAAATTTATGTTTATGTTCACTTTTCACCTTCGATCTCATCTCATTACCTGGTTGGAATATTTTTTCGTATTTTCTCCTTCTCATTTTGTTGCTGGCCGCCCAAAACAATCCGGTATTGTACAATATGAGAGTTGGGTTGTAAATGTGCCAATGCACTTTTCTGACAATTGGCCCATTCCGTTATGTCATACACGGTGCCTTCCATTAAAGCTAAATATTTCCAGCGTAATCCAAAGAAGCTCGTTTCGGCCCATATATCACCCTAAAAAGATTGCAGATATGAACTGTTATTTTTGAAAGTGGTATAAGTCCATTTTTTCATGTATCGAAATATTTAAGGGTTTGCATTTGAATTATTTTAAAAATATTGGCAAACGTTAATCAATTCGTAATGTTTTTAACACTTTTACATTTTTTTAAATTTTATTATGAAATAATAATTATTAAAAATATTTAAAAAATAAACGTGTTTTTTAGGTCCAAATGGACTTATACCACTTTCAAAAATAACATATTATAAGAAATAAAAACAAGAAGAAATTTATGTCCATATTTTTATAGACATTAGCTTCACTGAAATGCATTTTTTAATGTAAAAAATTATATTAAATAATTAAAATGAAAAGTAGTATTAAACGTAAATAGTAAATCAGTAATAAACGAATAGTGAGCGAATAAAAAAAAATAAAAGGATTGATGATTTTTTGTTTGTGTGAGCGAACGGGATTTACTACAGAAAAACGTCGAGTTAACGGACTAATTGGGGAGTCCGTAAAATACGAATGTCCGTTAAATCCGAATGTTTTTAAATTTAATCGATGATGGGATTGGGTATGTTGGATTGAAATGGAATTTTTAAACGATTTTTGGAAGAAGTTCTGGAATATGACCTCCTAGGACAGTAATTGGGTATTGTGGATGAAATAGAGAGATTATCAAATAATTTTTGGAAAAAGTTCTGGAATATGGCCATATGGATTATGCGCTCTTGTATTACAAGCACCTCAAAAGTGTAAATTTTCGCTTGGTTGGTTCTGAAGATCTTATGATCTTAGAAGGCAATATATTCCATGTTCCCGTGAACAGTTTTCGAGGTCGTTGTTGATAAGAATAATATAAATTTATCCGAGCCCTTTGTGTAGAGTTCATAACATGATTTTTGCGGAGCATAAGTAGTTGATCTGCCGCTCATGGGTGGGTTACGTACTGGCGATAGATGTTAAAGCATCCAGCCTTACCGGAAACATATTAGCATCATTAGCGGCTTGCTTCAAGAAAAACGGCTGCTTATTATCGAGTTCCGCCCTAGTTTAAATTACCGAGTTTCATGGCGATATTCCAGAATTTCTTAAACAAATCATTTAAGAGTTCTTTTTCCATTCGACATACCCAATCCCATCATAATCGGTTAATAATTGTTCGAGTTCTGTCCCAGATTATTGAATGTATGATTATAAATATGGAGAGGTGTCTGTATCTTCCTAAAATTACCGTTAACTCAATTTTTTTGAAAAGTGGACTTATACTACTTTCAAATAAAACAGTTCATATAATAAACATAAAATAATTCGTTGATGTGTTGCACTTACCTCCCTTGCTGAATGCCGAATTTTACATGAATTACACTCTCTGGCAGCGTAATGTGGTCGTCCAGTTGGTTTTCTAGGATGCCGAAGACCACAACTACTACAACTGTTTTAGATAAACAATTTAATCAGATACATTAAGTAGGCAGTCATTGCTAAAATTAAGATACCACTTACCGAATTGTATTAGCAGCTTCTGCAATCTTAGTGTGGAGCTGGGCTAGTAAATCATTTAGTTCTGACCATGCTTTTTCGGCGTGCAACGCTTCAGCTACACTTTGATCATATGATTTACGATTTTCTGGTTCACCGATTAGTTCAAATGCACGTTGGAGTATTTTAAATGCTTCCTCGGCACCCGGTTGCTTGTTTTTGTCCGGATGCACTAATACAGCGATCTTTTTGTAATGCTTCCTTATTTGCTCCTGTGTACAATCGGGCGCAACACCAAGAATACTAAAAATGAATTAGGATTTATAATTTGTTGATAGGAAGCTACACGAACATTTATTATACTAACCTATAAGCATCTTTCCCTTTACAATTTAACAAAGAGTACATTGCTTCGTCCCCAGTCTGAGGTAATCGACCATTTTTATAAAAATCCGATACAGGCTCAACCAGTTTTTTCTTCATGAAAATCTTTCGCCATATCGCCCAATTCGATGTCTTGGCAAAGCGACCATCAAATTTCTTAAACATTTTCTTAAACCAGTTCAGAGTAAAGCGGAAAATGTTATTTTTATTATTTTTGATTTCGCTACGGGCATGTGAACACATATTCATCAAGTATTTTCCCACAAAATTTACATGATCCCACAGAATACTAAAACTGAGTAATACAATGTCCGAGATTAGAACGAAGAGCCACTTAACGAATTTCAACATCCATTCCATCCACTTTTCAAGCAAATTTTGTAAAAAAACGTATTGGCGAGACCGACGATTTATAGAAGCAGATTTATACGAACGTTTTGACGACGATGATGAAGTCGATAGCTTAGTTTGGGGTTTAGGATTCTTTGACGGATTTGGGAGACGGTTTTTTTTAATAGGCTGAATTTTTTCGATATTGGGATTATTACCCGAATTTGGATCGGTAGTTTTTGTAACACCGTAGTATTCGTTATTATTCTCGTTCATATAATCCACATCCTCGTCGTCTTCATCCTCATCATCATCGTTATCATCTTCGTCGAGATTATTAGTGGTAATATTAAATACAGCCGCCTTTCGGAAATTTTCATTCCGTGAGTTATTGCCGAATTTACTCGATTTTAATGATTTGTTAATCTTTCGTTTTGATTTCGAATCACTATCAGATATTCCGCTACTAGCCGAAGTGTTTTTCCGGTCTTTATCGATACCAGAACCGACAGACTGGAATTGTGGCATCTGATTATCATTACTACTTGAGCTTCCATTTAGAGTAGCTGCCCCAAAACTACTCAAGTTGCCTCCAATGGTACTTCCTGCCGATTTTTGATTCCCATTCTTTTTACGACTATCATCCGATTTCTTGTCGTACGTAAAATTAGTAATCTTAGAAGATTTATTAGTGGTTGAATTAGCGGAAGCAGTGGTGGATTTAATCGGCGTGTTAGTGACAATGTTTACAGGATTAGCATTAGCCACATTTTCATTCGCATTGATGGAAACGTTTTGGCTCAGTACATCAGAATAGGACATACGCATTGGTTTTACTTCTGCTACGATACGTGGTTTCTTTATCGGGTCGGTTTGTGGCTGTTTATGAGGAACTTTTATCTTGCTATCGACTATATTATCATTTAACTCGTTTGAATTGGTGGCAGCTAGAGGAACCCCAGCTGATAAATTATTAACGAGTAAGACGTTCTGCGGTTCGTTTATATACGTAGTGTGATGATGCGTATGGTGATTCATACTCAACGGAGAATTTAGATTTTGTTGCGGGATTGTCATTGCCTCGCCAAAGGGCGAATAAGTTCCGGATATATTTTGGGATCCACTAAAATTTCCGACTAACTGATTTAATAGTGAGTTTGTATTTGGACCATAATTTCCAGAATTATTTCCACTTCCCAATCCACCACTGGCACCAATGCTATTGGAGCTGTTGTTTAATTGCTTGATAATATTATGTGAATGAGGAATAAATGTTTTACTCGAGAATAACTCGTACTTCGTAAAATCGTCCCGTTCATCTGTGTTATGATACACTTTGAGATAATTCCCGTGCCCCACTGAAAGCATCGTGTAATTACTTCCGGGTGTTTGTGTTGTTGAAGGCGAAGGATGATTAAGCTCTTGTTGTTGCTGCTGTTGTTGTGTCAAATTTGTATATGACGACAAATTCTCTGGGTTCGCATACAAATTGGAGAGTCGATGATGGGACGGTGTCTGATTATGAAAATCACTATTCCATAAATCACGTTGCCCATCATTACCCGA
Organism: Nephrotoma appendiculata; assembly: GCA_947310385.1. Lineage (NCBI taxonomy): Eukaryota > Metazoa > Arthropoda > Insecta > Diptera > Tipulidae > Nephrotoma > Nephrotoma appendiculata. Next base: position 375,886,154 of record OX371224.1, on the reverse strand, counting down.
GTCGGACATATCTGAATTGATTAGGACAGATAAAGGTCCGCGATTGTACAAATTTTCTTTATTCTCTCGAAGCAAAATAAATTTTTTCTTTCCTTACACGTAATTAACCTAAACGAGTGGCAACTAATGTGTATTATTCCTGCTTAAACACTACGTAATGAACACAAATTAAAAATTTTATCACTTTTCACATTTTCTACAGAGACTAAGCGACCGACGAAAATATATTAAATTTGATTTAACTTGGAGATAATTTAATAAATTGAAAATTAAAGTAAAAATTTGACGAAATTTTCCTTTTTATTTTTCTTGATGTCGCTGAGGCAGTGTCATTGGACTAAACTAATTTATCCCATGAAGTTTGCAACGCTCAATATAAATTTGAAAAAGCTTTTTTCGAACAGTTTTTGATAAAATACCACCCAGCAAACGTGCGTTCAGTAGTTTTAATAGAATATTGTATGCAACCAAATTATCTCGTAACCCTTTTTCAACCAAGAAAATAAAAAAATTGGCTCAGTTTTAGTCCAACCCACACAAATGTGTGAGTAAAAAACTATATTATGTAATGGCGTTGTTGATAAAAAATTTCACTTTTTTTGAAGTAAAACCAACACAATTGTGTGTATAGATATAGTGTTTTTTTCGGACGAAAATAAGTTAAAAAGGAATTCACAAATGTGTAAGTTGGTTCAAAAACATACAAAACTAAATGGTACTTTTGCCCTACCCGCACAATTGTGTTAGTAAATCACTAAAGGGATAAAATAGCAGTAGAGCGAGATGAATATAAATGCTTTTATAGTTTTGTGCTCCTTTCTTTATATGTCAAACTTTTTACGTCGCAATTTTTTTTGTGTAATCAAAAGTGTTTTGTGTTAAGTCAAATACTTAATAAAATTTTGTAAAGATTTAATAATTATTATTATATTGAAATACCGAATTATTATGAATTTACTATAATTTTAAGACTGAAATATGTATAAGTAAAATATATACACAGATAAAAGTGAAATTAATAATATCTATTAGGAACTAAATTATTTTTAGTAAATATTAGCTGAATATCAACAAATTTCAAAGTAATGTTTAAATAAAACTTGTATTAAACATTTATACCAAATGAATTATATTTAAGAGATACCAATTAGATATTAAACAAAAAATTTAACATATATTTTATGAATTTAGGCACATCAATATGAAAACAATACGTAGGTATTAAGTAATGAAAATATTTAACAATTAATACGTATATGTATATATTAAGCAAAATGTGATAAATTTGAAAATTTGAATTTTATATATTTATATATTACATATGTATTACATTTAATATTTACACCAAATATGTCATTAAATTTTTTTTTTTAAACAACAGTGCGTTTTAATTTATTAACCGGCGATAATCTACTTTTAGAAAATAACCGAAAGAGAAGTACTTTTGAACTGCTGGTGAGAAACTACTTCAAAAGTAGTTCCAAAGAAGTACTTTTAAAGTACTTTTTTTATGTGGAATGATCTATAGTAAGAAAGAGAAAATATATCTTTTTAAATAATGAGAAGGAAAGAGACAAATCTATAGCGGTTTTTTAAAAAGTCATGAAAATTATCTCGTCGTCCTATCTATTTTCACAAGATAAGAAGTACTTTTTTCATTTTTTTTTCATCACATCCAGAAGTACTTCTTCGTTTGCCGGGCAATATGAATAAAATTCCGATAATATTTATTAACAGAATTTGTTAAAACGAAAATTAAACACTGAAAAAACATTAGGTACTAAATATCTAATCAAAAAAGTAAAATAAAAAAGAAATAGTTTTTAGATCAAATGTACTATAAACGCTACTATCAATCCTCTCCACATTGATCAATCCACTTTGATTCTTTCGTCGAGATTTCATCACTTCAAAAAATCAATCGACGTCCACATTTGATTTCTTATATGTATGCGTTTCTTTGTTTATGGATGTGTGTAAAATTATTTGTTTTTTGTTCGTAATAAAAAAAAGTTTATTTTTGCTGAGTAAACTGCTACCTCTAACGGGACAGTGATTAAAGCTCTGGCGTTTGTATCGGGAGGTACCAGGAAGTACCAGGGTCGAATCTCGCTGGAGGGGCAGGAGGATGCAAAAGTGATTTGTCATCATCTGATTACGACCGGTGCTGAAAATGAACACACTGGGCCGCCTGTTGGAGTGCAGAACTCATGGGGCGACCCATCTTCCATGTCAGTACTATAGGCTGGCCTGGCATGAAGCAGTCCATGCAAATGATGGTTATTGATATATCCCTTTTGTGACCCAGTAACAAAATTGTGTGGGTACGGCAAAAGTACCATGTCAACAATTTATTTTTATATGTTTTTTGAACCAACTTACACATTTGTGCATTTCTTTCAAACTTTTTTTCGTCCGTAAAAACACTATAACTATACACACAATTGTGTTTGTTGTACTTCAAATCAAGCGAAATCTTTTATCAAAAATGTCATTACATACTATGATATTTTACGCACACATTTGTGTGGTTTTGACTTATATTGAATCATTTTTTTTGGTTGAAAAAGGGATATACAACTTCTAACACTTGGGCAATAACATTATGAGGTTGGTTGACTAACACCGAATGGCAAAGCGGTGTGTAAGCGCAGGAATGTCCCCGGGCATATTAACTCTGCAAACCAACGGTCCTCATCAATGAATAATTCTTACTAACAACAGAACTACCACCTAATAGGTGCACTATTTTTATATTATACATATTAACTTCATAACTGAAATATTAACCGGTAATTAATACTCTTAATAAAATGTATATCCAACTCCTAATTCAAGTACATTATGCTTCAAATCAAATTTCATATATATATTAAATTGCTCTACGGCGAACGCCCAGTAGACGACTATAATCCAATATCTAACTCAAATACTTAAATATGTTTCAACATTATAACCACTTCCACAACCACATACACCGATCGAGACATCTCTCATAAATAGTTGAAATTTATCGTACATAATTCAAACGTAAAACATTTCCCGTTTCACAAATATAAAACCAATTAACAAAACATACCCAACATAAGAACAATTAAATAAAACATACCACCGTTTGAGATCACACATTTTTAACTTTGTTGGCTCGGCTCGAGAGTCGAGCAAATTTCATGTGGCCGCCTTCAAACTAAATCGTAATAAATTTTTTATTGCTAATTTAAACCCTTATTTTATATTAAAACACCAAGTTTTTTTGTATTGTTTTATTCTGCTCTCTTGAAAATAAAATTTAAACAAAAACCTACATCTTAAAAATGACCTTTAATTTTTTTATTTTCTTTTCTATTTGTGTTAGTTCGGCTTCACCGAAAATTTGTATGTCGCAGTTAACATCGATTTTATAGGTAAAAGGGGAAAGAGACGATGGTGAAGCCGGTCTTTTGAGCCCGTGTATAGAAATAGCCATTTGTTTTGAAGCTGCTTAAATTTTTTGTTGAAAAATTAAGTCGTAATTAAAACCGGTATCATAGGTAAACGAGATAAGAAACGAAGATGAAGCTAATTCTTTAATAACCTGTGTGGAACGGTTCAATCAGCCAATCCAGACGGGATGTCACATGAAGCAGCTTCATCTTCGTTTCTTTCCCCGTTTACCTATGATGTCGGTTTTAATTGCGACTCATTTTTCAACAAAATTGTTTCTGTGAAGCAGCTTCAACACAAATAGAAATGAAATAAAAAAGTTAAAGGACATTTCTGAGATGTAGATTTTAATTTAAATTTTATTTTCGAGAGACCAGAATAAAACAATATAAACAAATTTGGTGTTTAAGATAGATAAGATAAGATAAGATGTTTACAACGCAGGGCAGCTGTTAGGCTGGTGACCTATGACCTATGGTGACCTATGACATGCTTCATGCTACTTATACCCATGTCTAAATGATCACAAATTTTCCCGAACAACGCACCAACTGAATTTATTGAACACATGCTATACTACTACTGCCCGAACTGACTAGGAATCTTGAACATGCGAGGGTCTCTAGTACTACAGGATAAAGGATGAAAAACACCGAGCAGCAAATTTAAATATTGGTTTATTCGCTTATGTAATGATACAAAATCATAGTTTGGGTGTAAATATACGTGCATATTTCCAATAAAAGAAATCAAATATTTTGTAATTTTAATAGATCCTTAGATTCAACTTCATTCAATATAATTTTTTTTAATTTAAATTTTTCTATTAAAATTACAAAATATTTGGTTTCTTTTATTTTGGTTAGGTTATTTTGTCTGAAAATTGATATCTATATATGTAGTTATATTCCCCTTATGATTCCATCTTTGGGCATTCGAGGATATAACAAACAACATTCTCGTGACTTTTACGCAGTACTATAAATCTTTCCCCACAAATTATTTCAGGATATATTTTCGCCACAAAATTCAAAGATATGCGGATCCATCCATATATGGTCTCCATCCCCTGGCATATTGAATATACTTTATTTTTCGAATAAATTTTAGCACCAATGAGAGGTTTGAACCAGCAAAACAACTATAAAAAAGACTATGTCCAATAAATACATACGTTAAATTATTATTATTACGCTCAAAATAAGAATAACAAGAATCCACTCTGAAAAATATTCCTGATCTCATTTGATAAAAAACGGAATAAATTTGATCATTTAAAAGGCCACGAAGTTATTAGGGGAAATCATTTTTGAAAATGATTTTACATATTGGGCAGCTTATTATATACCTTTTCTGGCCAGAAACAGATTTTTTTTCCCAACATAAGAACAATTAAATAAAACATACCACCGTTTGAGATCACACATTTTTAACTTTGTTGGCTCGGCTCGAGAGTCGAGCAAATTTCATGTGGCCGCCTTCAAACTAAATCGTAATAAATTTTTTATTGCTAATTTAAACCCTTATTTTATATTAAAACACCAAGTTTTTTGTATTGTTTTATTCTGCTCTCTTGAAAATAAAATTTAAACAAAAATCTACATCTTAAAAATGACCTTTAATTTTTTTATTTTCTTTTCTATTTGTGTTAGTTCGGCTTCACCGAAAATTTGTATGTCGCAGTTAACATCGATTTTATAGGTAAAAGGGGAAAGAGACGATGGTGAAGCCGGTCTTTTGAGCCCGTGTATAGAAATAGCCATTTGTTTTGAAGCTGCTTAAATTTTTTGTTGAAAAATTAAGTCGTAATTAAAACCGGTATCATAGGTAAACGAGATAAGAAACGAAGATGAAGCTAATTCTTTAATAACCTGTGTGGAACGGTTCAATCAGCCAATCCAGACGGGATGTCACATGAAGCAGCTTCATCTTCGTTTCTTTCCCCGTTTACCTATGATGTCGGTTTTAATTGCGACTCATTTTTCAACAAAATTGTTTCTGTGAAGCAGCTTCAACACAAATAGAAATGAAATAAAAAAGTTAAAGGACATTTCTGAGATGTAGATTTTAATTTAAATTTTATTTTCGAGAGACCAGAATAAAACAATATAAACAAATTTGGTGTTTAAGATAGATAAGATAAGATAAGATGTTTACAACGCAGAGCAGCTGTTAGGCTGGTGACCTATGACCTATGGTGACCTATGACATGCTTCATGCTACTTATACCCATGTCTAAATGATCACAAATTTTCCCGAACAACGCACCAACTGAATTTATTGAACACATGCTATACTACTACTGCCCGAACTGACTAGGAATCTTGAACATGCGAGGGTCTCTAGTACTACAGGATAAAGGATGAAAAACACCGAGCAGCAAATTTAAATATTGGTTTATTCGCTTATGTAATGATACAAAATCATAGTTTGGGTGTAAATATACGTGCATATTTCCAATAAAAGAAATCAAATATTTTGTAATTTTAATAGATCCTTAGATTCAACTTCATTCAATATAATTTTTTTTAATTTAAATTTTTCTATTAAAATTACAAAATATTTGGTTTCTTTTATTTTGGTTAGGTTATTTTGTCTGAAAATTGATATCTATATATGTAGTTATATTCCCCTTATGATTCCATCTTTGGGCATTCGAGGATATAACAAACAACATTCTCGTGACTTTTACGCAGTACTATAAATCTTTCCCCACAAATTATTTCAGGATATATTTTCGCCACAAAATTCAAAGATATGCGGATCCATCCATATATGGTCTCCATCCCCTGGCATATTGAATATACTTTATTTTTCGAATAAATTTTAGCACCAATGAGAGGTTTGAACCAGCAAAACAACTATAAAAAAGACTATGTCCAATAAATACATACGTTAAATTATTATTATTACGCTCAAAATAAGAATAACAAGAATCCACTCTGAAAAATATTCCTGATCTCATTTGATAAAAAACGGAATTAATTTGATCATTTAAAAGGCCACGAAGTTATTAGGGGAAATCATTTTTGAAAATGATTTTACATATTGGGCAGCTTATTATATACCTTTTCTGGCCAGAAACAGATTTTTTTTCCTTCCTCTATACAAGTCCACCACACTCAAATGTGTATGTAAAAATTGACAGGCTGTAATGTCTTCCGGACTTTAACGGATCTCAGTTAAATTGGAATTCCTTTTGAAAGAAGCATCATAATTCGACAACACATAAATTATATAACATATCAATTACTTGCTTCCGATAACGTATCAATCATTTTACCATTACCAGTACAGTACAGTACAGTGTTATTTCCCGGACGAAAACAACCAAGACAAATGTGTATGCTGTTCCAAAATACCTGCAAAAACAAATCCTTGACATGGTTCTCTGCCGCACACGAGCCTCACCCATACACAATTGGGATGGTGGGCCGGAAAAGGGCTATGAAACTTTAAAAAAAAATTATTACCACACTCATCCCCCGATTCACACGGCAGAATGGTTCCGCAGAACACCATGCAAATCGAAAGCGGGACCCTTATAAAAAAAAACCGTGTAAATTGAAAAAATACAAGAGAATTCCTGAACCATCGTTTGGTTTCTAACCCTAATGTGAGTGACGCGTCACCCGAGCACCGTTTGCACTCTTGGACGTTCATTTTTATATGTCTCAGTCACAAGACAGACTATGATCACACTCAAAAATAAGAAACTTTACAACTTGGACGAACGTGAGAGCAAAAAGCAGCTTCGCTGTACGAGTTAAAGTAACAAAAGTACCTGTGCACCCCCCCCCCCTCACGATATTTGAAAGAAATGGTATGCAAATAATTTTTAGGTGTGTTATATGTCAATGTATTTCGCCGTTTTTGCACCTCTGTTTATCTATTTCATTTGATCCACGTTTACATTTCTATTTATTGCAAAAACCCATCCAACCTTCTCCCACTATTATCAATAATCCATTCCACCGATGTGACACGTTGGTCTATTTAAAGAATGTTCTTCGTTATACATTTCATACTTGCTTAACAAAAATTTCAAAAAACTAGTTTCTATACAAAATGCATGTATCATATGCATATCCCAGTCACTCAACTAAGTCATTACTTCTTCAGTCACATGAGGGCTAACAATTTAGACACTTTAACGTAAAATATATAGAACAATATAGAAATAACAAACAAAAACTTAAAATACAATAGTTTTTTTTTATTCCTCAAACCGTGCAAAAGCGAAGTCGTGCGAAAAGTACCGTGTAAGTCGGAGAATACGTGTATTTAAATAATCAAAAAATATGTATGGATATGAAATTTGCAAGAAACGATAGATACTTTACAAGGATAATAATTACGGACTTGTTACTGTAAGGCTTCTACAAGTTTTATTTTATTTTTCATTTACACCTTTTTCATTTTTATTTACGAAAATATTTTTTCCATTTATGCTTTAATTCCATGGAAAAAATTTACTGACAGTAATTTTTTTAACGATAACACACAAAAAAAATTTGTATTAAATAAGAGTGAAAAAGAACAGAAATATTATTTATTTCATTTTATAGTAAAATTTTATGGTTTTACATTTTGTTATAACCTAAAAATTTCATAAAATTTTTAATTTGTACATTTTCGTACAATTCGAATTTTTTTATATATTTTAATTTTTTTTTATGTACCACAAAAAACCACTAACGTCAACAAATTTCAACACAAAAAAGAAAACAAATCGACATTTGACTATAAAAATGGCGAACGACTTATTTTGATTGAGTGTGAGAAAAATTTCTTATCTTTGCTTACATTTTTTGTAGATGTGTGAAAAATACTGCCATAAAAAATACTCCAATTTACAATTTTTACAGCAGTATTATGACGGTAAACCACATCGCAATTATTCTCTCAGTAAAATTTTACTAACAACATGTTTTGCTTCGTACACAACCAGTAAAATCTATATTTTTTTCTCGCTTTAATTTTTACTGACAGCAGATTTTTTCTATGAACTAGGGCCATTACACAATACTATGAGATTCGCTCAGGAATGCAACAACAAAAAACATTCAAAATCCATGAAAATTCATTGTTATACCCCATTTACGTGCGACCAACATTTTTCTTCTGCAAAATGAAAGAGATATAACATTGACTTTTTGCATATGAGAGACAAGAAAAGAAATATACCCCAACAAAATTTTGCAGAATATTTTTAAGCCACTATACAGCAAAAACCACTATAAAATGTTGCCAAATATATTCGATTCGAGTATTTTTGTGGCAACATTTTTAAAATTAACAAGAAAAAAAATTATTTTGTATTTATAAATGTTGAGGATTCATAATAAAAACACACGTCATAGATAAAAATGTAAATAATCAATACCAATATATTATGTGTTGGTATTGATCAATATATAAAAAAAAAATATAAATATATAAAATTTAAATGAAACTTACATGACTCGTATATTGTGCGTCATTATTTTACCCATACATAGAGACACAATAAAAATATGTATATACAACGTCGTACACCTTGCAAAACCACATTTTAGGTGGATCGTGCAATGTATATCCCGTTACACAATTAATATACAAGTCTCCATGTATAAATAATGCACAATATCATTATATCACTTTAATTATTTTTACGTAACACAAACACATTAAAAACACAAATTTAATTTATTTTTTATTTATTAAGAAAGAAAGACCAAAAAACACGTCTTTCTCCTTCGACGATCAATCGCGACTACCCATTTCCCACCCACACCCATATAAATAAATTTGGTAAAGTGGTAAAGTATAAAAATAAAAAATAAAAATAAAAAAACAAGGTTCTAAATTAGCATAAAAAATCGATTACGACTTATTTTGAAGTCTGAAATCAACTTCATTTGAGAATCCGTGTGGAACGGTTGATTCAATTCGTAACTTTTTATGATGGAACTGTCAAAACAAAAAACTTCAAATTTTGCTTTTGTAGTTCGTAATAATTTTGCAAATGTATTTTGCTCTATAAACTAGGGAAATATCAATAAAAAATAAATAAATAGTGATTGTAGTGTATTGTGAGTTGAAATATACTTTGTAAAATATTCTAAATGGCAGATGACGCATTATTTGATTATTTACATTCTGAAATAGTCGAATATTTGTGTTTAAATGTATGACGCTAATTTTCAAGTTTAAGGTGATATTTTCTAAAATTGTGTTTTCTAAAACAGGAAAATGATTTATCTGCTTTGGAATATATAGGATACTCAACCGGGTTTCGCATAATCGAGCGCCTAACAAAAGATTGGCCCCGTTTCAAAGATGAGCTCGAGACCATGAAATTTATATGCACCGACTTTTGGACCGCAATTTACAAAAAGCAAATCGATAATTTGCGTACGAATCACCAGGGAGTTTATGTCCTACAAGATAACAATTTTCGACTTCTCACACGAATATCGTCGAATTCACAGTACCTAGAATTTGCACCGAAATATGCCGCTTTTACGTGCGGCTTGGTACGTGGTAGTTTATCTAATTTAGGTATCGCGAGTACGGTGACTGCAGAAATACAAACAATGCCGTCCTGTAAATTTCATATTCAGGTGAATCGCATTTAGGTGTGCTTTCGACAGGAAAGCAGCGTTAAATAAAATCCAATTTAAGTAATACATATACCTAATTATATTTACATTTTCTTGTTTTATTTTAATACATAAGTAATATAATTTTAAATAAGTACAAAAATTTTTTATTGCGCTAAAAAGGGGTGAAATTTCGGTACTGAACTAAAAATTGTTCGTATAATTTGTGATTTTACGGCATAAGAAGGTAACGCATTAATATTTTTTTGGACCAATCTGTTACCATTTTTCGCATCATTCTCTTGTTGACACACAGCGAAGGGGCTTGTTGTCCTTAACAAAACTATCGATCGTGGTGTTTAAAATTTTAAATATTTAAGCAAACCTCCTTGGTTGTAAAGTAAAACGTCTACGCCACTATTACAAATACAGCCCATCATAATATGTATTACCAGTTACCACCGCAATTCTTAACGATTTCCTCAATATGCCTCAGATCATATTGTTTCATTACTTTACCTTTTGAAAGTATTTTACCATAATATGATGATGCCGAATTCAAGTGATAATGATCGAATTTAATTATTATTCGTATTTACGTATTATATTGCACAAGACTGATTTTGCCGGCATATCACATGCATTTTTTGTAGTTGTTAGTTGCAACTTTCAACTTTTACAAACGCCAATTGAATGTTACTCACCTACCTTAAGAGTTTTCTTTAAGAGTAACTTGTCTTGTGTAGGTTCGATAAGCATCTGTGAGAACGTTTATTTTTAGTTTTTTGATAATTAATAGCTATTATGAAAAACTGGTGCTTAGTTTTTCCTTTTCTCAAAATTTTCTTTTAATATTGTGTTATTAGCTCTCAAACTCGGTGAAGTTGTGCAAGCTGAAAGTTGTGTATATCGGGATATACAACAACACAAGCAGTCTTCGGTATACCATTTTATAGTTACCGTCTGACCCTTTTCCAGGGGAATAGCAGCTACAATTTTTGATCGGATGAAGTACACTGACATCATTACTTTTGTTGCTGATTTTTGTTGCTTAGCTTTTACGGGTGGGTTTGCTCCTGTTAGCTCCATACCATGGACTGTTGTTTAGTTTCCGGATCGTACTTATAGAATCAAGATTCGCCACCAGTAACGACTTTACTAAAGATGCTAGACTGCCCATTTTTGAATTTATTTCGGAAAAATTTAGCAAAATGTAATCGAGCCTCTTTTTGGGCCTCATTTAAAATTCGTGGAACCCATCGAGCAGATTTCCTCGTCTATCCCAGAGATACTTAATATTCGTGATAGAGCCATGGCATTCAAGGCCAATTCATCAGGAATAATTTCTAGGGTCAATGATGGATCTTCGTCAACTTTGGACCTCACCAGAGCCACAGTGGCGTCATCAGTGGAAGATTTTGGTCGACCTTCTCGGGGCTTGTCCTCTACAGAAAAATGTCCCGTCTGGAATCTTCGGAACCACTTGGAAATAGTCTGTAGAGACGGTGCAATCGTTCCATATGCGATTTGCCATTCATTGAATATTTGTAGTGGCTTTAGTTTACGCCGAAAACCGAAGAGGATGACATAGTGAATTTCTGTTTGCGTTGGTGGTGGAATTTCGTCTGATCTATACTCAGCTATTTTGCGTTATCTCGTCTCCATTTTAACCGATCGTTATGAAATTGTGAAAAAAGTATCATAAAACAATTGCAAAGGATTTGGTATCTTTGGATTTTTACAAAAAGATTAAAGAGTCACCAACTAAGCGAACTTTCGTTAGTCCCCTCGTATATAAAAAATGAATCGAGCAATCATTTGTAATGGTAACTCACCCGTAAACCTAACTTTTTTTATGCTACACTTAAACACAAAGAAAACGAATGAATCATAAGAAATCGACCATGACTAATATAAACTGCTCAAATAATTATGCCGGGTTTAACAACCAACCGTTTATTAAATTTGATCTATTTGCTGTATTAGATCGTTTGATGTCGCACGCCAAGCTGAAATAGAGCGAAACAAATGATTAGTAATTAAATGAATCAAAGCAAAAACGAGTATGTAATTATGTATAATTTAAAAAAATCTTAATTAATGTATACTAAGAAGAAAATCATTTTTATCTGAAAAAAAATTAAAAGAAAATTCGATTTTAAACTTCAATAACGACTTGCATTTTAAGTTCATTTAATTTTTTTTAATTCATCATAATATATTATAAATAAAATCTTAAAAAATAAAAAAAAAAATCATAATTCAATAATTATTTATATTATTACTTATGTTTAAAGAGACTTATAATTTAGAATCATAAAAAATAATTATTTTATTTAATTGTAGTTAAGCACTTGTTTGATTGTTGATTTTTTTTTTTTTTTTTTTTTGATAAAAAGAAACAAACTTTATGTCGATTTTGTGTTGAGGGATTATATATGGATTTAAGGGCCAAATGGGATGGGTCTTATAATTGTAATATTCATGTTTTTTTAATAATTATAAAAATAATTTAAAATATTTTAAACATTTGCAAATAAATCAAAACTTTCAACTTAAAATAAAATTAAATTAAAATTTATGTAGTTATGGTTTTCAATAATTAAAACACACAAGTTTATATTATAACAAATTCTTCGGTCTCGTCATCCTCATCATCATCGTACGGATAATTTTGTCTTGTGTACTGATTTTGCGGCGGATTATAAACAAGACTTGACATTTCACGAGATTGATCACTGCTTCGTCCGCGGCAAAATACAAACATTGGATAATTTATATCGTTGTTGGCCGATGATGACCCAGAGCGTTCTGAATGTTGTGGTGACTGCCGGATGGGCATTAAATACTAAGAAATTAATCAGAAAAATAATATTTATTAAAATTTATTCGTTTATGTAATATGTGATTGCGAAATAGGATGGTGTGTAACCGATATAAGTACTTGGGTAACGGACTTAAATTATTGGTAATCTGGAATTTAAAGTTATAATTCCGTAGTCTACGTACAATACCCTGCCACACAAACTACAATAAATTATTTTTGCTTTGAAGGCACACCCGCATCCCCAAAATACGCCGTTATACAGTAAAATGTTTTTCATCTACCGGTATGTTTCGCTCGCTGTATTATATGCTTGTTTTATGTTTGAAAAAATATATAGTAAAATTCGTACGCCTACAATCAAATCTCAGATGAAATGAAAAACATTTAGCTTTTCAGATTAAGCTAACGTCGTAATCAACTGTATTTTTGGAATTTAGGCGCCTTGATAAAAAAAATGTTTCTACGAAGCTATTCAGGCAAATCGTGTTGCTGTTGAGAGTTTGGACAATGCTTCAATTGATGATACGCTGGAACACTATGACCCTATCAGAGTGGAAAAATTATGGGTTGATCAACTTTGCACATCAGCCTGATCCAGCCTAATTGAACAATCTGTTTCTACAGTATTGTGCGAATTAATGCGAACACAGGAAATTATTGAGACAAATTATTTATTATTAATTTTTTTTATTGAAATGAATATTAATAATATATGTGTCCACCTTTGGCCTTAATGACATCTTACACATGGTTAGGCATTGCATTAATTAAATTTTGACAATTTTTTGTTATTTGTGGATCCGGGAAGCAAACCTCGATAACAGCTTCCTCCATTTGTTTACTGTTGTACAGCCTTGTTTCCGAACTCTAACCTTACAAATAGCCCATAAATTGTCTATCGGATTCAAGCCCGTTAAATTGTCAGCCCAATCGAGGAATTAAATATTCTTCTGTTCAAGGTAACTTGGTACCAACTTTGATTTATGGCATGGCGATGAATCATGTTGAAAAATAAAATTTTCGCCAACATCGACTTTTTTCTAATTACGGTGTAATTTCCGCACCAGTATAGCTTTATACTTTAAGCCGTTCATCATGCCTTCCACGGGAGATAGATTGTGTACCCTTATTTGAAAAACATCCCCAAAACATCTTTTTGATGGATTTTTGACTGTTTGTTCGAAATGTTTTGCTGTCAATTTTTCCCCTGCACATTTTCGTACAGACCGTGAACGCTGTCCCTGCACGACAAAACGCGTTTCGTCCGAGAACAAAACATTTCTCTGGTTCTGAGTTGGTCAATAAGCATGTTCACTCTCTCTATATGTAATCTGATAGATAATTTATGGTCCATATGTAAGGTTAGAGTCGGAAACAAGACTGTACAACAATAAAAAAAGGGGGTGGAAACTGTTATCGAGGTTTGGTGCCCGGATCCACAAATAACAGAAAATTGTCAAAATTTAATTAATGCAATGCCTAACCGTGTGTAAGATGTCATTAAGGCCAAAGGTGGACACATATATTATTAATATTCATTTCAATAAAAAAAATTTATAATAAATAATTTGTCTCAATAATTTCCCGTGTTCGCATTAATTCGCACAATACTGTAAAAGCCCCGTAAAATTCGGAATCCAATTAATAATTATTTTGCTCAAGATAACGTTGAAATATAAATTATTTGATGCAAAGAGAAATTTTGCATATTTAAGTATTTAATAGGATTTCTTCATATGATTATTAAACAATGACCTCACAAATCCACCCCTAATTATTGTAGCCAGAGTTTTATTATGCAACGACAATCACACACATTATACATAACCTTAAATAAATAATCTTAAACCCGTAATCGCGCAGTCAGCTATATAATGAGAGAATATAACGTGTTTTCTTTTTGTATCAACTTTAACTTTTCTCATTATCATGCTAAAATATGTAATCGACTATACCTCAAATTTCGCATTTGTCTTAAATATCATTATTCAATTCTCATGATGTAATAAAATACGCATAAGGCGCACAATGTATACGACAAATATTAAAAACAAACAACTAATTTTTGACTTACCGGCTGCACACTCGCGACAAAATTATCGAAATCTTTCTTCGTCTGACAATAAAATCCGATACAGCAGCATGGATCCATTTTCGAGAGTTTAATTTTCCGTGGCGATTTACAATGAAACGATTGCATTGGAAAATTTTCCTGATTTACATCGACCATTTCTTGGCAGTAATGTGGATCAAGATGAATGAGTTTATCCTCCTGGAAGCCGACAAAGAAAAGTGAATGCTTGGGTCGGCCACCAATTATACCGATGCAGTATTCGGTGCTTAGCAACGCTTTAAGGCTATTTGCGTAAATAGGATTAAGCTTTTCGGTGCCTAATCGTAGCGGTACTAGTAGCACTAGTGACTTCCAATTCACATTGGGCTGGTGGGTCGGCGATGTTGTTGATTTTGATGCACTTTGTTGCCACGGTGCAATACTGATTGTTGACGGATCAGGTACTTCACATTCATCGGCTATATCGTTTAGATATACGGTACAATCTTGAGCAACATATACGTTTAGTCCATCTAGGTCACTAATTTCTTGAGATGCCAATTTTACAGCTTGTCTGCAATTACAAAAAATCTTTAATAAGTTTCTAATTTGATTTTCCGAATATTGAAATTTTTTTTACTTTAGTAAATGTGAAACGGATGAAGGACCATACCAATCACCCGGTCTTTTACCAGCCTCTGTGCCCAAATTAACGAGCGTGTGTATTGAAAATGGACAATTTTTTGATGACGAATCACCAAACCATCGAACGATTTTACGATGTAAGTTATCCTCGTGGGTCGAATGAATTTGCGTTTCTGGATCGTATCGCCAACTACGACCAAGAAAATGACAAACTAACGCTTGGGCCAACATCATTTGGCCACTTCGCAGCATACATCCCCATCCGCAATCCGATGTATAATTTGATCCGTTCATAATTGGAAATTCGCGGCGATATGTCATCCAAATTCGACTATTGAAATCCTTTTTGAAACCTTCGATTCCTTCATCTTCCCAAGCGTTTTCCGTTACCTGATCGATGTATATAACATCCGTTCCCATTTCGGGTGTGGTTGCATTACCATCGTCTCCATTATAATTAGCTTGGTCCTGATTTAGCTGGTATACTTGTGGCGGTTGTTGTGTTGGCGAAATCTGATTTTGAAGCAATGATGGCGGGTCTATCGTTAATTTATTTTCTAAATTAGCTGTAAGCTCGGCAGAATTTTCCATCGAAGAAGTAGGTGAAAATTTCCGATGGTAGCATCGTCCTAATAACCAAACTGGCTGTTCTCTTGAAAAATTCGATCTCATTTTTCCACTCCAGCCTATTTTAAAGAAAGTTTAAATAAAAAAAAATTGGATATTTGTGTTTATTTTCTGCGTGGGATGAAAATATTTTTATGGCGATAATTAAATTTGATAACAATACAATTATTCTGAAACGTATTTTTTGTCGTTGGGTTATTTAAGTGTTAACAATAAATTCCTATTTATAGTGTCTGATATCTGTGTTTGTACATAAGCAATAACCACCAGTTCTAATTATTTTTTGGAATTTTTATGATAATTTTGTAAGATTACGCGATTTTGAGGTTGGTGTGCTACACATATTTCAGATTATACCCTAACTGAGTACACATCGTACCTACCAACCCAGTAAATCGTACCTCAACGTTATTTACAAAAATAAACATTCACGTTGTATGACGGAGGATGGGACCGAAATCTAAATTTGATTAAATTTATTATTTGCTTAAAAAAATCTACTGCTTTGTACGTAGCCTGGTAGGAGGGTATTATGAAATAATTTATTAAAATTTGTAATGCAATAGAATGAACTAACATTTATTGATATTGAACAAACATGGAGCACAAATAAATTAGCAGTTCAGGCAAAAAAATTATATTTGTACCAAGATGTTTTGAAAATATTAAATAATTGTAATATACTAAAATCAATTCATGCTTTGGCCGAAGTTTTAGATGATCAAGGTTTATCATAGCTGCATGAATCTAGGCCATCTTGGGCCATATATACTGATGAACTGTAACGTTTATGAATAAAATTGAGCTCAACAATGCTGGAAAAGTATCGGAAGTCGTTAAACCGATTTTGAGTAAATTCAGTAAACGGTATTTCGATAATATTGAAAGCCTAATTTTAAATAAATACCACTAAATACGAAAAAAAATCCATGTTTGGAGTAGCCCAATGTGAAATTTTAAAGGAAGTAGAAATGTCCGGTTCTATTCCGGCTAAATGCTGAATAATTACCATATATAATTTAGCAACCAAATCGTACCGCGTCTAGAAAGAGAAGCGACGAATTTGCTAGATAGAATGGAGATAAGAACTGCATAATATCGAATCCATTTCAATTTTAACATCAGTAGAGTAGTCTTGTCATTTCGAAAAAAATTCTGCCGGAATTTCTATTTTTTCCCCGTTGTGGTACTGTTCGATTTGGAGGCACGAAATTTTCGAAACAACCATCTTATGTGTAAGATATGTTTCAAGACCATTTAAATGAGCGAATAACCCATTCTATTCGAAATGACTATCTAGCAAAATTTAACAGATCCAGAGGAGAAAACCTCCATAAAACAATTTTCAATCTAAGGTACAGAGCATAGTCATTGTATAGACCAAGAAATTGATGGGACATGGGCGCAGAGGAATAAGTGGCACATCTGGCATCGAACTCTGAATACCTGGTGGCCTCTGGTTTTTTAGTATTCTTATCACAGCGAGAGGCTCTGCTGTGGCAAACTTTCTTTCTCAACAAACTTATTGCATGGACAAGGACCTCGGTCCCACCCCTCAAGCTATTACGACACTATGTACTACGACAGAACTCTTTTAGTACAATCTCTGGAAATTGTTAACACAAGGAGCCAACATGCCAAAACGGCGAAGACAAAATGTTCGCATCTACCATAACTTCAAACAGAGATGAACTGGCAAGTTTGGAACTGTAGGGTAGAAGAAAAGAAGACAACTAAGCCGAGCTCCAAAGAAACGACTGGGATTTTTAAAAGAATCGGATCTTTTCACGATGACGCTTTGGCACAATGCCAAAGTAGAATCAAGGAAAGGACAGTCCACATGCAGGTAAACGAAGCCGATCATACGAGTCCAGCCCGTCAGTAAAAAATTTCTTTCCTTGGGAATGGTTAAATGACTAAGGAATACAAAAGAACCAGGCTCAAGTGATGCGGTAGCTAATGAAACCAAGGAGTAAAAACAGACTCGTTACAGTGACACGTTAGCAGATTAGCGTCACCACGGTCAACATTTTTCCCACATCTCGCTAGCAACCACTCAAACAGTAGTTCAAGACCACGTCAGGATACAGTAGCGGTGGTCTAAAAGGACGGTGTTAGTCCGAACTTTCTTTCCGAAGGCTGGAGAATGAGAAATGGTTGGTTAACTAACGATATGGCTCACAACAGTTCGACGCTAAAACTATGGGACCTTAAATCTAAAAACTATCAGAGAGGATGAAAATAAGTGCCCCAATATTTCCTTCAACTTCTTGCTATCACTGCAGAAATGAGACGAATGAAAAAAAAACATGATTTACTGATCCAAACAAGAAGCTACGGAACGCATAGCGGTAAAACTGGCGAGAAAAGATAAGGAAAATGGGCATTTAAAATTACTCAGCTCTATATCTACCCAAAACACCAGAGAATCTCATAGGGTCCGACTACAAATTAAATTGGCTTTTCGGGTCAGATACTTCCAAATGAAGATAACACAAAGAAGAATAATTCCCTCGAAAAACAAGAGAAATCGGAAATTTTAGTAAGAGCGGAAAAAACATAGAATAAACCGGATGGGTAGATGTGGCAGCGGGGCTTCACAATGCTCCGAGACCAGGTCCTTCAGGTCTCAATAATATATCTGTGCATTATCAAGGCTTATCGGGCATGGATAAAGCCACTCGCACGTTCTCCATCAACCATCTTCTTCATTAAGAGCTAAACGGGACCCAGGGAAACCACTTACTCGCCCATCGCAGGAAACTCAACAGGGTTAGGTTACGTTCAGATTCACCCGCATAGGTTAACGGCAGTGTCTGCTAACTGTGGCCGCCTCTTTATATCGAAGAACTAGGACTAGGCATTTATACAAGAACCTTGGACCAAAAATGGAAGGATTTTGTATTTCTAAACAAGATAAACCTTCATAAAAGCCGTAAGGTGAGAGGTACTGAATGTTATTCTGTCAGACCTAAGCACGACCAATATCAGCCTTGATTTGTAAGCAACGCAGGAAGTCGTTTTCTGACCACCTATATATACTAGATATAATATCAAAACACCTTAAAGAGTGAAACCTTATTAAGAACACCTAAACACATTAAGTCGCAATTCTATACGGACAGACTCTGATATACATAATTCTGCAATAAAAATTGCAAATCTTGACAGCACTGCAATGACCTCACCGAGGCCATAATAGACGCCTACCATATAAGTAGGGTAGAAGAATCAAGAGGAGAGAAGTTCGTAAATTGTATAAGGACCAAATGAACAAATGACTCGACGGCCCACTGCAATTCTCTCACTAGATATAACACAGCGCTAAGATGTAGTAAACGAATAGCTATTGTGTGTCTTAAGAAAACTTAAAAAACTCCATAGGAAATTCGAAACAGACTTGACATGTTCTTAAAAACATGATCTTTAACAGGGAGGACCCTCCAACAAAAAATGAGTGTATAGCGATGCTGGACGGTAGTGACAAAATAATAAATGACCCGAGTGAGATAGCTAATCTATTAAATTATCATTTTGTTAATATCTCAAATATAGTTATGGCATGTAATATGAACAGTGCTCCCGTGTACTTTTCTCTATATTTGAATCATCTATACGAAGACCTCCCGCCTTTGGATATTTCCACGACTAATTACCTAGAAGTAACAAATATAATACAAAACCTTCGACAATCGGCAGCAACAGGGTACGATACTATATCAACAAGATTTATTATCCACTGTGCTTCTTTTTTGACTCATAACATAGTAAACTTAATAAATAATGCTATATCAATAGGAGATTTTCCTGATTGCCTTAAAGTTAGCAAAGTCTTTCCGGTTTATAAGACGGGTATTAAAATGCTCCCGGAAAACTATCGACCGATATCCATTCTAAACTCGCTTTCTAAAATCTTTGAAAATGTTATTTTTAATAGATTGAACCAATATTTAATTGATAATAACATCTTGAATCCAAATCAATTCGGGTTCACTAATAATTCTAGTGCTCAATCGGCTGCAGCAGCCGCCATTAACGAAATTGTATTAGGGCTTGAGGAGAAGTATTTTATATCACTTCTATCAATCGATTTGAAAAAGGCATTCGACACGATTTCGCACAGTATCCTAATTTCAAAACTCGAAAAATTAAATCCCACAACAAACTCTTTCAATCTACTGTCTTCCTATTTGAGAAATAGAGTACAATATACGGTAGTAAATGGTGTCAAAAGTTTTAATTTACTCACCCGAACAGGTGTTCCTCAAGGTTCCATTGTTGGCCCTATATTATTTAATTTTTTTATCAATTATATATTTAATCTAACCTTGAATGGAAAGCTTATAATGTATGCTGACGATTCAATGTTAATATTTAGGTCCAAAGATGCATTCCAATTAATTGATCAAATGATTGAAGATATTGCAAAAAATTAAAAATTGGCTGTCATCCAATCTAATGGTCATTAATTATGCGAAAACGAACTACATTATAATTCAAAACTGCCACCTTCCAACTAATTTTCCATCATCCATAAAAGTTAATAACCATTTAATCAAAAAAATTCATTCAATTTGTTACTTAGGAATTATCATTGACGAGGCACTTCTTTGGAAAGAACATATTAATAAGATTACCAAATCTATTTGGCCATATGCATTTGCACTAAGGAGACTTCAAAATGTTGTGAATGAGAAGACTCTCTGGTCTATATACTTTGCATATATTCACTCAAGACTCAGTTATATGAGTCTCTTGTGGACAACAGCAGCTTCAACTTATCTTTTTTTTTTTTTTTTTTTTTATTTATTTGGCACTGGCTCCAAAATTAGATGCCATTTGGCCCAGTTTACAAATTACAATTTTATTTTACAGTTTTTTTTTTTTTTAGGTTTTCAGTCATACAGTCACCTTTCACTCATCGATCCCCTTTCATACTTCTATCTGATTCATTCTAATAAATTCATACACATTCTTATACACGTTCATTCCCATTCGTAAAAACTCTGTCAAATTCTGTGCACTCAAGATAACATCGAACATTTGTCTAGTCTGCTCAAATGCTGAGCATTTCAGGATCAAATTCTCTATGTTCTCCACAACCATGCAGCTGTCACATAATTCACACTCAATCAATTTGCGTTTCTTCAAGCATTCTTTCCAATTTCCATGATTCAGTCTCACACGTTCCATTGTTCGTATCATTTTAGTATCTCCCTTGAGTACCTTAAAGAAAGGTTGGCTCAAAGGAGACCTAACCAACTCAAAGTACTTCCTACCTTTCATCTGACATTTTTCAACAAATTCTCTCTCCCATTTTCTCCACAGATTCACCTGAAACATGCGAAGTACATCTCTTGCATCCATGCATTCATATTCATTTACCTCCTCAACCAAACAACCCCTTTTTGCAAGCATATCGGCTCTTTCATTACCTTCAATCTGTAGGTGTGAAGGTATCCATTGAAGAATGACCTCACTCCCACAAGATTGAAGGTACTTATACAACATTTCTACATACACATTACCATGAGTTCCCCCACCCTTACTAATTAATTCCAACCCACTCCGGGAGTCGGAGAATAATACTACTCTCCTCCTCCCTTGTGTCATTGCCAACTTGATCCCTTCCATAATTCCAATCAACTCTGCATTCATTATACAGATACTGGCATAAAATCGTAGCATTTTCTCTTTTCTTATTGATGGAATAAAAATTCCTACACCTACTCGATCATCATTCACACTCGCATCTGTATACACTGCCACATGTGCAAAATAATTCATTCGCATTTTTAGAAACTCACTCTTAACTGACAACTCATTCATCATCGCTTTTGTTGTATCACCAAAATTCAAACTCACCATTAGATTGCTCGGAGGGACTTTCGGATTTACCGGTCGAATCTTGGAAAATACATTAATATTCTCCAGGATCACCCGTGATCTTTGTGTCTTTTGGTAGTCCGTCCTTCTTTGCAATCTCTCTTTCATTTCATTCACCAATTTATTGTCCTTAGTCAACATTCGCACAGTCTCTCGCACGGTGATCCACTCCCTCTTATAATTAAGAGGTGAATCACCCAATTCAGACCACAAAGTGTGTATTGGGGTTGAGTTAATCGCCCCCAATACCACTCTAGCACATTCATCAACTTTTTAAAACCGACTTTGGACCCATCACCATATACACTCAATCCATACGCAATTTTTGATGACACTAGCGCCTTTCGTAACATATCAGTCACACCAGGATGAGCTCCCCATTTCGGTTTGCTCATCCTTTTGATTACATTCAACCTACTCTTGCAATTATCGGCAACTTTTTCCATATGCACTTTAAAACTCAATCGCTTATCAATCCAGATTCCCAAATACCTATTCAAATTTACACACTCAATTTGCTCGTTATACACTTGCACATCAACCCTACGATTCGTGCGAAACGTCATACAACAACATTTTCTCGAATTAACGCGCAAATTCATTTCAGTCAAACATTCTGTTACTTGGTTCACACATTCTTGAGCCCGATTCAAGGCCTCCTCTATGGACCTCCCCTTGCCCATCAGGACAAAGTCATCTGCAAATTGCAAAATGACTTTGTCCGAGGAGTTTAACCTATGTATCGAACTCGTGTAAAGGTTAAAGAGAGTCGGCAAAATTTTACTACCTTGGGGGAGGGCCATATTCACCGCTCCCTCCAACCTGTACCCTCTACCACACACAACTAATTTTTTTTCATTCACGAACTCATATACCCATTTGCAAATTTTCCAAGGAAACTCCAGACCCATAAGGATCTGACAAAGTTTCCCCGGAACCACGTAGTCATATGCTCTTTCAATATCCAAAAATACCACCACAACATGCTTATGTTCCTTCCGAATTTCCCACACAAACTTTTCTACACATTCATTAGCAGAGTGGTTGCGACGGAATCCAAAGGTGGTTTCCGGCAACAAATTACCCTCATTCACAAATTTGTCTATACGAGCTTTCATCATACCATTCACAATTTTAACAAATACATTCAACATACATATTCCCCTGTAATTTGTTGCCACATTTCTGTCCCGATCCCTTTTAGGAATAGGTACCACCCTGCTTTCCTTCCATTTTTCCGGTATTTGAATACTCATCCATACTTGATTGAGAATTCGAAGCAAGGCCACCTTGGCTTCGAATTCCAATCTGCCGATCATTTTATAACTCACTCTGTTAGTTCCGGCAGTAGTAGATTTTGATGTTTCTAAAACCCCTCGGAACTCCTCCCATTCGAACTCCTTACACATATCGTTCATCAATTCGCTTCCATTGTCAAGTAACAAAATTTCATATCTATCGCTCAAGTTAGTACGTACATCCATCATCATTTGTAAAACGACACCTCCATTCTCTCTGTCATCTAACACTGCATTTCTGCCTTGCGCTCTATAACCTCTCACTCTATTCAATTTATCCCATACATCCTTAGTTGTGGTTCTATGTGTCATTTTGGCCACGTAGTCCCGCCAACTTTTCCTTTTCGCTCTACGGATAGCCTTTTTCAATTTTGCATTCATCCTTCCATAATTTATTCTGCATTCATGACATATACACCTATTGAACTCTCTCAAAGCTATCCGTTTCCTTTCATACCAATACTGGATTTCATTATTCCACCAACCATTCACCTTGAATTCATTCCCTCTGACTTTTATAGTGCACATTTCATTCACTCTCTCTATTTCATCCTCAAGTTGGTTAACCTCATTTGCTTCATTCGTTATGAGAATCTCATTCATACGTTCGACCCATGTCTTCCCATTCATAATGTCCTTACGGTCTATTTCAACATTTATACCACCTAACCACATCCTGATCAAATAATGATCACTACCCAAATTCTCATCCGTAACGTTCCAAGTGACTTGGGCCGCCAACCCGCTAGACATTAAAGTTAAGTCTATCGCACTGGCTGTCGACCCCACGCACGCCATCCTAGTTGGCCCACCATCATTCAAGATTACGAGATCGGAATCCAGAATGAGGTGAGTCAACAAGTTTCCCCAAGCATCGTTTCTTTCACACCCCCATACTCTCGAATGCGCATTCATATCACCCCCTAGAATCACGTCACTTTTCCCTTCCACCCAGTCAAACAAAATTTGAAAATCTCTCAGGTTTTTTTCTCTATCACTCACTGATTCAAAAGGAGCTGCATATACACTCACAAATAACAAATTTCTGTCCAGATTTCGAGTTTTGGCAGCGATGACTTCGATACGCTCGAATGTCGGCATTCCACAACGGACCAGACTGATATTGTTCCGTGCCAATATCGCCACTCCGCCGAAGCCATCGGCCCTCGGTCTGGACAGAAGGTTGTACCCACTTACACGAAACGTCTTACCCTCACGCTCCCAAGTTTCACACAAAAGCATCACATTCACATCGTTTTTGGCCAGATAAGTTCGCAACATATCGCCATTAGCATATATGCTGCGAATATTTATCTGACCAATTATCATACATTCATTGGATCTTATCATTCGCTCTACCATTCAAAGGAAAATAGTAAGGGAAAAACCCTTTAAAGCAAAGGTAACGGTTGTTCCCTCTCTCCCTCTAATATTCATCCTCACTCATACCTTGATCCTTGTTCTGTATAGTCTGCGTCTCGTTGGGGTTGATAACTACACATCTTCTTGTTAATACAGCTTCACTGTTCTTTTCTGCCACTGCTCTGATGACAATTTTAGTGCTGCTTTGTCCCGGCTCTTGTGTTGTAATTGTTTTTGTTTTTTCCTGCTTCGTTTGTATTGTGTTATTAATATTCTTCTTATTGTTATTATTATTGTTACTGTTATTATTATTATTGTTGTTGTTTTTATTATTGTTGTTATTATTATTACTGTTATTATTGTTATTTTTACAGTTGTTGTTTTGCTGTGTACTATTATTTGGTTGTCTGTTTATTGTATTTAATGTGATGTTTTTTTCGTTCTCTTGTCCAATTATTTCGCTATATAAACGTTTTGTTTGCGCTCCCGTGGGGTTTGCATTCATTCGGTAATAAACCTCTTTTGCTTTGAAATACGTTGTCCTTTCGTCTGTTTTAATTTTAATTATCGCCTTCTCCATTTGAAATATTGGGCATTTCTGGTCAAGCGTGGTGTGTTCACTTTTGCAATTAGCACAGCTTATGGGTTCACATGCGATGTTGTCATGTCCGTTTGGTAAACACTTTGCACATTTTGGGCATACTGGAATTCTCTCACACCTAGCTTTTGTGTGCCCATATCGCTGGCAATTATGACATCTCATTGGATTGGGATTTTCCATCATCCATAAAAGTTAATAACCATTTAATCAAAAAAATTCATTCAATTTGTTACTTAGGAATTATCATTGACGAGGCACTTCTTTGGAAAGAACATATTAATAAGATTACCAAATCTATTTGGCCATATGCATTTGCACTAAGGAGACTTCAAAATGTTGTGAATGAGAAGACTCTCTGGTCTATATACTTTGCATATATTCACTCAAGACTCAGTTATATGAGTCTCTTGTGGACAACAGCAGCTTCAACTTATCTTTTTTTTTTTTTTTTTTATTTTTTTTTATTTATTTGGCACTGGCTCCAAAATTAGATGCCATTTGGCCCAGTTTACAAATTACAATTTTATTTTACAGTTTTTTTTTTTTTAGGTTTTCAGTCATACAGTCACCTTTCACTCATCGATCCCCTTTCATACTTCTATCTGATTCATTCTAATAAAGGCCCATATTCACCGCTCCCTCCAACCTGTACCCTCTACCACACACAACTAATTTTTTTTCATTCACGAACTCATATACCCATTTGCAAATTTTCCAAGGAAACTCCAGACCCATAAGGATCTGACAAAGTTTCCCCGGAACCACGTAGTCATATGCTCTTTCAATATCCAAAAATACCACCACAACATGCTTATGTTCCTTCCGAACTTCCCACACAAACTTTTCTACACATTCATTAGCAGAGTGGTTGCGACGGAATCCAAAGGTGGTTTCCGGCAACAAATTACCCTCATTCACAAATTTGTCTATACGAGCTTTCATCATACCATTCACAATTTTAACAAATACATTCAACATACATATTCCCCTGTAATTTGTTGCCACATTTCTGTCCCGATCCTTTTTAGGAATAGGTACCACCCTGCTTTCCTTCCATTTTTCCGGTATTTGAATACTCATCCATACTTGATTGAGAATTCGAAGCAAGGCCACCTTGGCTTCGAATTCCAATCTGCCGATCATTTTATAACTCACTCTGTTAGTTCCGGCAGTAGTAGATTTTGATGTTTCTAAAACCCCTCGGAACTCCTCCCATTCGAACTCCTTACACATATCGTTCATCAATTCGCTTCCATTGTCAAGTAACAAAATTTCATATCTATCGCTCAAGTTAGTACGTACATCCATCATCATTTGTAAAACGACACCTCCATTCTCTCTGTCATCTAACACTGCATTTCTGCCTTGCGCTCTATAACCTCTCACTCTATTCAATTTATCCCATACATCCTTAGTTGTGGTTCTATGTGTCATTTTGGCCACGTAGTCCCGCCAACTTTTCCTTTTCGCTCTACGGATAGCCTTTTTCAATTTTGCATTCATCCTTCCATAATTTATTCTGCATTCATGACATATACACCTATTGAACTCTCTCAAAGCTATCCGTTTCCTTTCATACCAATACTGGATTTCATTATTCCACCAACCATTCACCTTGAATTCATTCCCTCTGACTTTTATAGTGCACATTTCATTCACTCTCTCTATTTCATCCTCAAGTTGGTTAACCTCATTTGCTTCATTCGTTATGAGAATCTCATTCATACGTTCGACCCATGTCTTCCCATTCATAATGTCCTTACGGTCTATTTCAACATTTATACCACCTAACCACATCCTGATCAAATAATGATCACTACCCAAATTCTCATCCGTAACGTTCCAAGTGACTTGGGCCGCCAACCCGCTAGACATTCAAGTTAAGTCTATCGCACTGGCTGTCGACCCCACGCACGCCATCCTAGTTGGCCCACCATCATTCAAGATTACGAGATCGGAATCCAGAATGAGGTGAGTCAACAAGTTTCCCCAAGCATCGTTTCTTTCACACCCCCATACTCTCGAATGCGCATTCATATCACCCCCTAGAATCACGTCACTTTTCCCTTCCACCCAGTCAAACAAAATTTGAAAATCTCTCAGGTTTTTTTTTCTATCACTCACTGATTCAAAAGGAGCTGCATATACACTCACAAATAACAAATTTCTGTCCAGATTTCGAGTTTTGGCAGCGATGACTTCGATACGCTCGAATGTCGGCATTCCACAACGGACCAGACTGATATTGTTCCGTGCCAATATCGCCACTCCGCCGAAGCCATCGGCCCTCGGTCTGGACAGAAGGTTGTACCCACTTACACGAAACGTCTTACCCTCACGCTCCCAAGTTTCACACAAAAGCATCACATTCACATCGTTTTTGGCCAGATAAGTTCGCAACATATCGCCATTAGCATATATGCTGCGAATATTTATCTGACCAATTATCATACATTCATTGGATCTTATCATTCGCTCTACCATTCAAAGGAAAATAGTAAGGGAAAAACCCTTTAAAGCAAAGGTAACGGTTGTTCCCTCTCTCCCTCTAATATTCATCCTCACTCATACCTTGATCCTTGTTCTGTATAGTCTGCGTCTCGTTGGGGTTGATAACTACACATCTTCTTGTTAATACAGCTTCACTGTTCTTTTCTGCCACTGCTCTGATGACAATTTTAGTGCTGCTTTGTCCCGGCTCTTGTGTTGTAATTGTTTTTGTTTTTTCCTGCTTCGTTTGTATTGTGTTATTAATATTCTTCTTATTGTTATTATTATTGTTACTGTTATTATTATTATTGTTGTTGTTTTTATTATTGTTGTTATTATTATTACTGTTATTATTGTTATTTTTACAGTTGTTGTTTTGCTGTGTACTATTATTTGGTTGTCTGTTTATTGTATTTAATGTGATGTTTTTTTCGTTCTCTTGTCCAATTATTTCGCTATATAAACGTTTTGTTTGCGCTCCCGTGGGGTTTGCATTCATTCGGTAATAAACCTCTTTTGCTTTGAAATACGTTGTCCTTTCGTCTGTTTTAATTTTAATTATCGCCTTCTCCATTTGAAATATTGGGCATTTCTGGTCAAGCGTGGTGTGTTCACTTTTGCAATTAGCACAGCTTATGGGTTCACATGCGATGTTGTCATGTCCGTTTGGTAAACACTTTGCACATTTTGGGCATACTGGAATTCTCTCACACCTAGCTTTTGTGTGCCCATATCGCTGGCAATTATGACATCTCATTGGATTGGGATAATACGTCCTTACATCCAATCTTAAGAACCCAGCTCTTATGTTCAAAGGCAACTCGGTAGTGTTAAAAGTTATTATTAACAGTGGTGTTTCTTTTAGTTCGTTGTTAATTTTCCTTTTAATTCTTTCTACTTTAACTACTTTCTGACTTTCTAGTTCTTTTGCGATCTCTTCCTCTTTCATCATAAGTAGGTCTCTACAGTATACAACGCCTTTTGTTTGGTTTAAAAACTGGTGCTCTGTTACTTTAACTGGCATGTCCCCAAGTCTTGTAGCACTTAATATTTTGTTAAACGCCTCCTCCTTGTCCAAGAGTACCAACAGCTCGCCGTTTCTCGTTCGTTGCGTCTCTTTGATCTGCGTTGTAATCATAGATAGACCCTTCTCTATGTAAAATGGTGATACACCGTTAAAGGTTTTGTTTCCTTCGTCGATCCTTTTTATTACGACATACTTATGTGTCAACTTTGGATCGTTGAAAAAATTTCGCCACCTTTTCTTGTTTTCGTCCATCCTTGCATACCCTCTCGAATCCACGAGAGGCGAGAATCTATTTTCAAACTGTCCCGGCATCCTGCCCGCAGGCAGTTACCGCCTTAAAATATAAACTTTAGTGTTTTGGTATGGGACACCCTGTCACGGTAAAAACAAAAAAAATTGGTGTCTTGGTACGGGACACTCTGTCAGAGCAAAAAAAAAGTACTGTTTAGTAGTACTGGCTAAATGTAATGTGTTTTACTTCCATAAGCAACGTCTACACGCATGAGACCAGACAAAGCAAAAATAATAACTTTTACGTAAATACCGTTAATACAGTTCGATCACAAAAAAACCCTTTCTATAATGGACTTATAGTATACAATAATCTTTCAGATGTTTTTAAAACTGAAAATAATTTACAAGCAGAACTTTTATTCCAGAAATGGTTATCAAATAAATAGCGTAATTAGTTTATATAATAATTACTTTACTTTCACATAATTATTACATATTATTAGGATGGAGTAACAACTTATTCAGCTTTCAACATCGCAATCGGCCAAGCCTAAATCTCTAAGAGTTCAATCATAATTATTTATATCTACTTATCAGATCGTTTATTTTAGATATAATGTATGTTAACTAAATCTAGATCGATTCATATCAATTGATTTAAATTTATTATATTGTATTGTATAATAATAGACAAATAACACATTATTGTATGTAAATTTAAAAAAAATTGTAATTTGGTCACTTATTTATAGTCTTTAAGACTTCTAAAGTGATCCTAAAATAAAGCAAAAAAAAAAACTGTTAGCCATTTCCTCTTAAAAGAAGTTTCAATAAAAACTCGACGGTGGTAAACACCGAAGTTTTTCTGGGTGGACTCAATTCGATTGCTAATATTTGTACACCAATATTTAATAAACTAAAGTGTTTTGGTCATATTTTATCAAAAGCAAAAGTTTTTCAAATTTACTAGACCTTTATTCGACCATGTTCATCATTCGACTATGATAACGTTTGGCATGTCCGACGAGAAGGGTTTATCACTCTCCAGATAGAGAGGGCCTTCAATCAACGCTGTGCTGTATGAATAATACGCAATCTCAAACTTATAAACGAGCTATAAAACTGCCAAAGCGTCGCAGAACTTTGCGTGTTTTGATATAATTATGGTGAATATTCTGCAAAATTTAGGGGAAAAAATCCTTCGATCAATATCCCACACCTGAAAAATCATCAATATAGATAAGTCGACGAATGCTATCGCACCATTTTAATTAAATTTCCGTAGGTTGTTAAGAAACTAATGATGTTAAGCTACGAAATTTTATTATTTTGCGGTTTGACGCTCAATTTCATATGGGTGTTTGCTATTGTTACACAATGAGTTCATAAAAATATTGATTCATTTAATTTTTTTTATAAACTTTACTTCTATAAATAGTTTTTACAAGCATTTCGTCGCATTATCAGATTTGTCAACTACGTACAATATTGATCAAATCAAATTAATTTATATCAAAATCAATACTATTCCGATTAAATTCAATGTAATCAAAATGAAATTTGATCAAAATCTTAATTTAGAAAAATGTCTAGGTTTTACCGAGTACGTGTACTAGACAACATACGATTATAGTAAATGTTTCTAGATGTACTCGGCATCGCTTACTCTTGACCCAATTGCAAAAAAGTATAGAAACAATTAAAAACTAAATCAAGGCATTCAAAGTACTTTGATGTAAGTTGAAAATATATGTTCGACGATAATCTGTATGAATACAGTATTACGTTGAGAATTTTAAATCTAATGATTATGAATCTAGTGACATGCCTATTAAGCATCTGATGGATGCCCTTTATAAGTAACCTTTCTTCAAAATTACACTGATTATTATATCTATTTGACGAGTGCGGTAAAATTGTTGACGAACCACGATCGATGGCGCATATTTGTGATAATCACAAATCTAAATACTGAAAATTTACTATTACAATTATTTACTATGTTTACTTATAAATTAGTGACATAAGTATGTACACAAAATGCAATTGTTGTATGCATGAGATGTTAATTTTTTGTATACGGTCGAAATTCAGTTGGCATCTTTTTGTTCCAACAATGGACCAAAGCAAAAATTTTAAGTTATAGACGTAATTGAGGAGTGGATACTCGCACGTCAGCATACAAATTATTTAATTTGTATTCGACGACATGTAGATAGAGAGGTCGACTATACTTATGCCAAGTCTGTCCAATAAGTCATAAACTCTATAAAAAAAAAATATTTTTTTTTGTGTTTTTTATTTATTTATTACAACTACATAATTTACTACAATTTTATTATATTTTTAGTCGATCCTGATTGGATCTAGTAGACCAAGCGGTTTCCTCCTTCGCAGCCGTCTTACTGGGTTTGAATCATCTAACATACGACGTATTTCAGCATTTTGGTGTAGACTAATACGTTGCATGTGTTTTCTCGCGTGTTTGCTTACTTCTTCACTAACGAATTCCACCTTCAGATCTCTATGGAGGTTGTCATTTCGTATGTCATACCCCAGTATATTTACTATTCCACGTAGGACTTTGCTTTGGAATGACTGGATGATATTGACATTGGTTTTTTTTGTACAGCCCCAGAGCTGAATACCGTAATTCCACACAGGCAGGTTTTAGGATTTGCCGGTATAGTAGCAATTTGTTATGTAGAGTTAGCTTAGAATTTCTTCTTAACAGCCAATCCATCCTTCTGTATTTGATGTTTAATTCTTCTTTTTCTTTTTCAAATGCTCTTGCCATTTTAGTTTCGCGTCTAGAGTCATGCCTAGATATTTAGCCGGGTTTGCATACGGAATTTGCTGAGAGTTCAGTTCTACTGGTATCCAGTTGACGTTTTTGTTGGTTAAGTTTACGTGAACAGATTTTGTTTCATTAAGTTGTATTCGCCATCTCTTCGTCCAGGTGCTGATAATATTAGTAGCTCAATATTAGTAGTATCGTCCGCAAACGTCGCTATGTTACTCTCCTCTATCGTTGGCAGTTCCGGGGTGTACAGAACATATAAAGTTGGTACCAGAACGCTACCTTGTGGTACTCCTGCTGATATTTTCTTTATTTCTGAGTATTCGCCATCTAATTTAACATGAAAGTGTCTGTTAGATATGTAAGATTTTAGAATTTCATAAAACTGCTTTTTTTTTTTTTAAAGTCTCTTTGTAATTTATATTCCAAGCCTTGATGCCCTACTCTGTCAAAGGCCTGTGCTACATCCAGAAAGACGCTTGAACATATTTTCTTACTTTCAAGTATAAGTACATCTTCAATTATGTTTGTAATTCGGTGTACTTGTTGTATTGTTTGAATGGTTTTCTCTGAAGCCAAATTGATGTGGAAGAATAAGATTCCTTTCTGCTATTATTGGTTTGAGTCTCTTTAGGAGGTGTTTCTCGAATATTTTTGAAATTATTGGGAGTAAGGAAATCGGCCTATACGAATTTTTGTCACTAAGTGGTTTGTTTGGTTTAGGTTGTAACCTGTTAAGCACTGCTTAATCTTGAAATCTTGACCAGCCAGGAAAATCGGGTTTGCTCGTCGTAGGAGGGTTCATTGGTCAAGATTATCACAAGGTTTCAAAAATTTTGATCCTGGCTAAAATCGTCACGTTGATCCATGCCCACTAACTCACATCACTAACAGTAGTTTAATTTACTGGTTCATTATGGTTATTACTTTAATAAGGGGTTGAAATAATAAAATCAAAATCGAAAATACAAGGAGGAGGTAAACCGAAAATATTGACCATTTACATACACAAATATTTACGTTACTGGAAATTAATTATTAAGAACTCAAATTCAAAAATTCTATAGCTAAATTTATAACACAGTACCTTAGTATTAATTATTATTGACACAATAACTGCTAAGATAGTTGACTGTCCTTAGGCCGCAACACCGGATCCCACCGTCCAATCACACGTGCTGACCCCAGATTTATATGTGCAAACTGGCACAAGAAAATTTACTGCTACCATGCAGCTGATATGCATTTGCATGGGTACAATTAAAGGTCGTTTTGCTTTTGCACTGTTTTGATGTGTATTATAAAATATTTTACAGCCAAAAATAACTTTTTTTTTTAATTCACGGTTTATTATTATAATTTTGGTAATTTTATTTTTATTTACATACATTAATCATGCTTTTCACATCATTTATATACATATATATTTGTTTATTTTTGTATCCAGATTTTATTTTTAATATTATGCATATAATTAATTAAGATCCAACGGTTACATTTTTATGTCTCAATTTTAAAGAATATATAATTTATGTTCAATTTTAAAACATGATTTACTACTACTTATGTTATTAATCAAATTTTAACAAAATTAATACAATATCCCAAGATGATCGAATATTTTCAATTTTTTTCTTTTTGGTTTAGTTTACCATCCGATCTCTTCAAAATTTTATTATTGACTTCCCGTTCATCCGTTTTTTTTTCGGTCGTTGACCCAAAAAAAATTAAAACGAAAACGAACATTTAACGAAAGGGAAGGGGGGAATGTATTGCAAGATAATAACAAAATAAAATATTGACACAATTCTCCATTGAATATCGATATTTTTAATTTTTTTTTTTTTTTTTTTTTATTATTTATTTCATCAAATTCCATTTGGATCCAAATATAATTAATGACAAATTAGATAATTAATTTTAAAAACTAACAAGTATATATAAAAGAACTACAATACAATATGTAAAAATTTGAAAAATTTAATTTGTTGAAAAAAAAGAAACCAATTGGAAGAGATGAATAGGATACATTCTGTAGTTAAAAACTAGAGGCGAATGATCCCTTATGTTAAGTTAATATATATGATATAACATGATAATGGGGTTTAACTTATTATTATTAAAAAGTTACACAACAAAAAATATACAAAGAAAAAAATAAATATACAGTCTTAAAAATGGTTAAAAATTGTAATAATTCTATCATAATAAATAAAAGATAAAGAAATAAGAATAAAACTGGATATGTGAGTTTAGAACGATCACGTGATTACTTTAAACAAACATTCAATTTTTGCAATATTAAAATTATGAAGCCAGGTTACAATACTTTTCAAGAATGCAGATAATTTTTTCGTATTTCGAATGAACTGAGGCAAGGAATTAAATATGAGTGGAGCTAAGATTGTGTAAAAGTTAAAAAAATGTTTTTTGTTATGGCTAGGCACGGTTACTAGTGATTTAGTGTTATTTCTTAGATTGTAGTTAAATGAATACCGAAAAGATAAATTGCCACTTCTAACAAAAAACATTTTCAGTACTTTGTATATATATAAATGTCTCAGTGGTAGTACGCGTAATTTACAAAATAACAGCCAGCTACTGGTTCTTTTATTTTTATGACATATTATTCTAATTGTGTGTTTTTGAGCCAATAGAATAGGTTCAAGAGTATTGAAGTAGGTACCACCCCAACAAACAATACCATACTGGAGCTTTGAATGAACAATTCCATAGTATATGCGTTTTAAAACTTTCAGGGAGCAATAGTTTTTCAATTGATATAGTTTACGTATTGCAGATACCATATATTCGCTTAGATTGCTTGTATGCTTTTTCCAGTTTAGATTCATATCGATGACAAGACCCAAATATTTGATACTCATCACAGATTCAATTTTAAAACAGTTTGCAGAGCAAGGATAATTTAAACGATTTGTAATGACACATTTGTCACAGTTTGCAATACCCAAGGTATGTTTTAAACAGTCAGCCGAATGATAGAATATATCAAAATCATAAACAGTAGATCCAGATAACGTGAAGTTAATTAATTTAGTTTTTTCACTTACTAGCAACTTGTGTTTTGCAAACCATTGTCTCATAACATGTAAATCATAATTAATGTTTATAGCTGTCAAAAAATGATTATCATTGGTATAAGTGAAAGCTAGATCATCAGCAAAAGCTGTTACACTACCATGAAATTTTTGTTTAAAAATTGAATTTATATAGATCAAAAATAGGATCGGGCCTAATACGGAACCTTGAGGTACTCCGGAAACTACGACCTCCTCTTTACTAAAAACCCCATTTAGTACAACCCTTTGTTCCCTACCTACTAGGTAGGACGAAAACCATTTATGAATCATACCTCTAAAACCAATTAAGTTTAACTTTTTTAGCAGTACTTGATGGTCAACCATATCAAAAGCTTTCGTCATGTCCACAAATAAGCCAACACTACACTTGTTTGCATTTAGGCCACCGTATAATCTCTCACAAACTTTTAATAAGGCATCTTCAGTAGAACGGCCTTCCCTAAAACCAAATTGAAAGCTACTAAAAAGGTTAATTTTATTTAAAAACAATAAAACACGCTTTTTAATTAGCTTCTCAAACAACTTAGCAATGGAAGATAATAAAGATATTGGTCTATAGTTAGGCATCAATCTATGATTGCCCTTTTTAAATAAAGGAATAACTTCTGCAGACTTTAGACCTGCTGGGAAAATGCCACTTTTCACGCTTAAATTGAATATGTGACACAATACATCGATTAGGAAATAAGAATTCTGTTTAAGTATTGTATTGGTAACGAGATCCGACGTACTTGAATTTTTATTATTTAGAGTCTGAATCATTCTAAAAACTTCTGAAGCTGTGAAAGGCTCAAAAAAAAAGCTTTTTGTTTGATTTGATTCAGCAGTTAAAAGATCATAACTATCACACAAACATGGTCTATTGTGAGCTAGTGGTAGAGAATTAATAGCGCAATTAACAAAATAATTATTAAATTGATTAGCCATATCGGTTACATTACCTATCACATTTCCATTAATCTCAAGTTCAGTAATTGTAATGGTTTTGGATGGTTTGTTCAATATTTTGTTGACTGCTTTCCACTCACGTCTGATGTCCCCTGAACTTTTTTCAAGCTCGTTAAAGAAGTATTTGTCTCGTGTTAGTGCAATGTCATTTTTTACTTTAGCACATAGTTTATTATAATATTTTTGGAGCTTAACATTTGATGGATGTTTTTTAAGTTTTTTTCGTACTGAATTTTTGATATTAATCTCCTAAGCAAGGCAATGGACATCCAAGGTTGTAAGCGCTTAAATTGTTTATTATTTACTTGAACTTCCTCTTTACAATTATTTAACAGTTGACAAAGAATACTAGAAAAATGGTCATAAGCTATTGATGGGTCATTCACAGAGTACACCGGTTCCCAAAATTCAAATTTGAGTTGACAACTTAGTTTTGAATAATTAAACGTTTCCCGAACTTTAAATGGAATATATTTGTCTTTGTGTTGTAAAGTAGAAGCGTTATTTGTCAACGTAATATTGATCATGCAATGATCAGTGATACCGTGGTCTAATATTGTACATTCAATTAGCGATTTGTTTTTTTTTTGATGACGAATAAAAACATGGTCAATGCAAGTTTTTGTGTTAACTGTAACACGGGTAGGCTCGCTGATATATGATTTTAAACCATGAGAAGCTAACAAGAACAAATAATTATCATTATCGGAACATTTATTTAATAAGTCTAAGTTTATGTCACCTAAAACCAGGAGATTTTTAGCATTAATATTTTGTAAAAGTTTACTTAATTCATCTAAAAAAAATTTCCTATGGAGGTCATACTCATGAAACCTATATATGCAAAGCACAGTGTAATTCTCATTCTCCCAGGTTAGTTCTAATTTTAAAACATCGGCAGTTAAAAGGCTATAATTATTTGACGTGCAAGTATAAATTGATTTAGAAAAAACAGCCACACCACCTGAAGCGTACGAATTATTGCAACACCCATAGAGATTGTAACCCGGCAAACTATAATCTTTCAACTCCGCATCATATATCCAAATTTCTGTAAGAAATATTAAATCCGGAAAATATGTAAAACTATTTAGATGTGCTACTAGTGAATGAAAGTTGCTACGCAAGCTACGTATATTTTGAAGCAGTATAACGAATTTTGATTGAGATTTACTAGGAAGAGAAGCGCTAAGAGCAGGGTTTAAAGATGAAGTGTTGTCACTATTTAAGTTATATATATTAGTTGTAAGACTCATCTATAAAAGAGAGTATTGAACTATAAGTTCAATAAATCTTCAGTTCGCCTTAAGCGAACAACCTCTTCACCTTCAGCCCTGCGCATCAGCACCACTGAATCCTTTACCCAAACATACTTAAACTGTTTAGCAACTTTCAATTTTCAATGTATGGTATGTTTTCCTCTGCAGTTTGTCTAGGTGGAGCCTGGAGCGTGTTCTCGAGGTGGGTTGCAAACAACGAAGCTTTTTGCTTTCCACTTATAGCCCAAGTTCCATCTTCATTTTTAACTGGTGGAATTTGTAATTTAGGCCGTTTTAAACTTTTGTCACCTTTCAAAGGGAGTATTCGGTACCTTTTTCCCTAGAAAGGCCACTTAGGTATTTATTAATGGATTCGTTCTTGATTTCTTAGCAATTAGCAACTTCAGTTTATTGGACAAAAAATTTAGATTTGTTTTATATTCTTGGGCTCGACTTCTTTGCCAGGCCTTTCTTGCTTTTCATTTTGCTGCAACCAGTTCCCTAACTTCCAGAGGGTAAATAAAATGTCGGCGCATTTTCCTATCTGCCTCATCGCGTTCATATTCCACATCATTAGATCCATAGTTCTCTCCATCATCGCCATGAAGCTTTGCATCATGCCAAATAGCTTGTTTTTAAAATGATGAGATGTTTCCTTTAAGTATACTTGCGTACGAAACCCCGTGATGCACACTACTGTTTACATTTATAATCTGTGAGTGTGACACTATTCTGGCTTTCCCTGGGCATAGGGAATTGGCAAAAATATTTTCATATCATTTTGGTGTAAATTATGTTTTCTGGCCTACTGTTGGAATTAGTTGGGTGTAAATATTTTTGAAACAAAGATATATTGGGAATTATATTTCCCTATAAATATTTTGTGGAACAAATGTTTCTCAATCAACTTTGTTTCGAAAATATTTACACCAAGCTAATTCCAACAGTAGGCCAGAAAAACATAATTTACACCAAAATGCTATGAAAATATTTTTCCCAACTCTCTATTCCCAGGGAAAACCAGAATGTGCCACTGGTTTGCATTTTGAACTTTAGCTTCTGAATGTAATTTAAGCAATCGTTGAGAAATGGTCGCTCGCTGTCTAGGATTAATTCCCATTTTCAATTCAATATAAACTGGGCAACCTCTATAATTCGCTGTGTGGTTT
>OX371224.1:375818388-375847620 GCA_947310385.1 Nephrotoma appendiculata | reverse complement strand
ATAAACAATGCAAGGAGCGCGTGGTAACTAAGTATATTAATCATTAACTTGTGCTTTTTTCTGTACTTAGCTAGGTTGATGCAAAATAGTCTAAAAGTAGGTTCTATGGCCAAATACATTAACCTAACAAAAATCGTTTGTTGATCAAGTAGAATATGGCTCAATGCCGAGTATGGATGCCCTAACTAAGTATTGGAATAAAGTATAAATAAAGCCAACAAATGTTTCTTAAAAACCGAGGTTTAAACAATATGTTACATATTAAAAAATAGAGACTTCGCAATTTAATTATCGCCGTAAGTTAACTAACGAACAATTCAAAACCACCTACCGTACTTTACATTATGCCACATTGACATTAATTTCGATTCCACTTTAATCTTGAGCTCGGGAAACGAATCATCATTCGTACGGATATTTTTTATGCCACCGCTATTATTAGGGCTACTCGATGGATCGATTAAATCACCACTACTCGGATCACTCGACGAATAAAAATGAGATGTAAACGGGTTTGAAAATTTTGATCCGGATATTTTACGCGAAGGCGTACTTGATTTTGAAGAAGGTGGTCGCGATATATTTGCGGACAGTATACGAGTTAAACCATCTGGTGCATCCGTACCAATAACGCCCGTGTTATTCATGTATGGTGACGAGGAGGATACTACAGATATCTTTTTCTCAGGTGATTTATTTCTTGGAACGATGCCACCTGATGATGGTAATCCAGCAGCAGCTGCTATCGATGACGATGACATAAGTGATGAGGCTACACCAGCAGCTGATCCAGTTGTTGTAGTACTTGTCATGTCATGTTGTTGTATACCCCCCAATCGATTTGGTAACACATCGTAACTCATTTTTTGTTATTTCTCTACTTACTACTTTTTAACACACACAGTAACTTATACATACAACAGAAAAACTATGTATCACTTTCAATATATATAATAATTATAAATAATAACTAAACCACAAAAACTAAACACTATCTGACTGAGGTCAAAGCAAATTGAACTGAATATTTTAAAATCTATTTCCACATTATAAAATTTTAATACACTGCATAAAAAAACTCGCGCACAGAGAACGAACAAGTTTGTCACTTTTTTTTGACAGATCAAGACCCACTCGTTTTTGTTTTCACTTTAATTCCACAATACACCAATTATCCACACCTATTTGTAACTAAACGAATTGCAGAAAGTCGTTATTTAGGAGTTCACGGCATATTTTTAAATCCGATTTCCATTTTCTTATAGATTTGATTAACTTTACACTACAGATTAATTTTCACTGTGTGTGTGCTTTCAGCATTTACTACAATGAACTTTGTTTTTGTTTAGTTGAAAGTACGCAATGTTCAGCAATAGATAATTGTGCGGAGTAGGGTTGAACACATTTGAAATATTGATAGGACTTTCGAGTTGTAGAAATAAGCGCTATAGTTTTGTATCGCGAAAGAATTGATAAAACCAGTGCCTATGTATGTATACGGCTCAAAATATATGGACTTTGTTATTGTGGGAAAAGTGCTGCGGGAATTTTTTTCTTGACGTTATTTATTTAACATGTGGCAGAAAACTCGTACATGTGGCAGAAAAATACATTTTAATTAGCATAAACTATGTTTATTTACCTCTAATTTTAATAAATTATCTTTCATTTTCAAGTTAGTTTTCATTCAGAATTTTATCTTTTTCCATCCTATGATATTTTTAATTTGATGATAACCGTATAATATATCATATTTCCGGCCAGTATACACAATTGTGTATGTAAATTTTGATTGCGAGAAACGAATATGTCAAATAATTAGAATATGTCATTTAATTTTGTTTTCGCTGAAAAATAACACTTTAACCACAGAATTCACTATAAAAATGAGAAATTTAATATTGATTGCCAATAATTGCATAGCAAGCTCAGATGAGAAGAAGTTATTTGCAAAGCTCTTTTCCGGCCATAAATTTTTTCTTCAATATACATACATTGTTTTTTATTGCTTGACAGTTCTAAAGAACATGCTTTTAAATTATCTTGTTACATCAATAGAGTTACATTAACCAGGGGCGGGTTTTTGTAACATCACTTTTGATACTATCGAAAGCGATAGTCGAATCGAAAATGATGGAAGGAGGTATTTTGTACGATTATCGACAGATAAACGAAATTTATATATGGTAATCCCTTTTCGAAATTGAAATTACAGTTCTAAAAATAGTTTTTTGTGTCAAAAATTGTTGTTTGTAAACATTTGTGGTAGAATAATTTATTTTTGTCTTTTATATTTAATTGTAAATTGATTTTATAATTTGTAAATTAATTAGAATAAATAAAATGATTAACATCGGTGCAGTGTTTTAGGTTATGTCACTTTAAAATGAAAATTCAAATTAAATTTATTTTTCCTTAACTAGTATTTATATTTTTATGTATAAATCGGTACACAGGACATTTACCTACTCATTTTAACGCCACTTAATTAAATTTAAAATATTATTTTAGTGTATCACATATCACTTGAATTTTCTTGAGTGATGGAATATCGAAAATATCGCTCGTCGATAATGATACAAAATACCGACTTTTCGAAACTATCGATATTTTATCGAACTTCGAAAATTGTGATGTTACAAAATCCCGCCCCAGAGCAGCAACTATTGTTTTCCCATATAAAAATCAATATAATA
Source organism: Nephrotoma appendiculata (assembly GCA_947310385.1). NCBI lineage: Eukaryota > Metazoa > Arthropoda > Insecta > Diptera > Tipulidae > Nephrotoma > Nephrotoma appendiculata. The sequence goes on along the minus strand of OX371224.1, from coordinate 375,844,924 downwards.
ATTGCTATCTCTTTTGAGTCATGTGGGAACAGGATGGTTATATAAAAAATGCATATGGTGATCTCAGATGACAAAGAAAAAGCTAACGGGACAAGTTGTTGTTGTTGTAAAAAGTGACGCGCTAAATTTTGTGTTCTTAAAAAATCGTGATATTAATTTAAAAAAATAAAATATTATAAAACAGTTTGTGTATCGTGTTATTTTGTGTAGTTTGTGAATAAATATTGAAAACTTTGAACATTAAAATATTGCAATGAAATGCTTTGTGAAGTGTTGTCAAAATGCGCATCAAAAAATTCGAAAAAAAAAATTCCTTACCATTTATAAGTGTTTATATAAAATAAAATGAAAATTGTGTTAAAAGCAAAGTGATTTGTGATAAAATTATTATTAATTTAAGTTATAAATCAAAAAAATGTAAGAAACGAATTTTGGTTGTTATTGTTGTGCTTTTTCTTTTTGTGAACATAATAGAATCATATCCCAGTAAAAAATTGATAACGTAAGCAAAATAATTTTAAACGTAACCCAGTAAACCGTATTTCAACGTTTAATCTGCATTATTTTTTAGCATTATTTAATCGTAACCAATTTAACCATTTATAAACGTTAAAAATCAATAATAATAACCGTTACATAAACGTACCACCTTTAACCGTTGAACAACGTTGAAACATAAATAATTTTTAACAACATATTTAGATCACATTTAATAAAGATTTTGAGACAATTGGGACGGATCCCACGATTGAAAAAGATTTGGCGATTTAAAATCCCTAAATATGTCGTTATTTAGTAAGGACTATAACTAAATAAAATTAGTTAATAATATTTGAATATATTTTCTTCATTTCAGAGGCTTGGAAAGGAGAATTAATAAAAGACTTCAATGATTACATCAAATCGATAAGGGCACAGATGTACACCGCCCGAATGAGGAGGTTTAAACAACAAAAAGAAACAACAAAAATAGTTTATATATAGTTTCCATATTTTTTGTCTTTATTTAAATTCATTTACAATGAAATAATAAATATATTTTATAAGAAATACAATTTCTCTATTCGTTGAAATTACGTTTTTATTTAAATTAATATTACTTACTAATTTTCAGTTTTGATTCAACGTTGTTTTCATATTTTAAGTTACCGGTAATTAAACGTTGTAGTTGTAACAATAAATAAACGTTAATAATTAACAATATTTAAACGTTGAATAATTACTGTTACATAAACATAAACAATTTACAATTATTAAACGTTATCGGTAAACGTTTACTTACACGTAACATCCGTAGGACATCGTTCTTAAAAAATAAATTGTTTGGTAACGAAAAGTAAACGTTTAGTAATTACGTTACTTACACTTAACTTAAACGTGCTTTTGTTTACTGGGGTTATATTACAGAAAATTCAATGATTTTTGCACCGTATTTAATAGATACGAACTCATTTAAAACTGACATAGAAAATAAGTTCCCACCGATAGAATCCTTTGTTTATTTGGATACAAACTCTTTCATCCAAGATCACAATACTGCAATCCCAACAATTTACCACATAAAAAGACAACGAAATGACAGATCGGTTAACCCACATACCTTTACAGATCAATCGCAAACAAGATTCAATACTAGTATATCTAATAAATCTATTATAAAGCACTTAAAAATAAAAATAAATATTGGTGGCTACAATAAGAAATATTCGTCTCCACCAATTGGCACCTCCATTTCTAGTCATATTTTAAAATAAACATAAATTAAGGATATTTTTTTGTAATACCAGTTATTTTTATATCCATTTTTTATAATAATTCTAACTTTAGCAATATGAAATTCCAATAAAAACAAAAATAATGATTTAGTTAATAAGATTAAAAGGCTGTAAGTTTTTGTTTATATAATTAGGTTTAACTTACATAAAATTGAAAAATGTTTATACTGGAAAATAAAACAAAAAATATAAAAAAAAAGTATCGCATATTTCTTATTACTACGTTCATATTCTACGTGCTATTTTTTCATAATTATTTTTTATTTTGGAATACTATAAGTACAATTTTTTACCGAAAATACAAAAAATAAATCCGTACTAAATTGGAATAAAAATAATTGTGAATTTGTGTAGTTTTTAATTTCGATTAAACAAATTTTAAATACGACCGTTGATTTATATGCGTTCTCTTTTACCCTCCGAATTTGACTCGTTTGACAGCTACTCTCATTCATTCTATATTAATAATTTAAATTCTTTGGTTACATCGTACACTGATAAATACAATTTATTGAATTACTCGGTAAATACATATTTGTCGATTAGTTTTTACATTCGAGATACGGTGATTTTTTGGCGTGGTACCCGAATATGAATTACTCGCCGACGATCACTTGGATGTATCAAATCGAGCTGTTGGCTCCAATCGAGTTGTTTTATTTCTCGTTTACGATTCTTCCGATCAAAATATGAGATTACGCAACTGGCTGGTATCCAAAACAGCGTAGTTAGAAGAACAACAGCCACTAGAAAAAAACAAGGAACTTTAAAAATATTCATATGTCAAAGGAGTATCTTTTTTAGTTACTTACTGACTATATTGTCTCGAAGAAACTTTAGCACTTTATTGATATTGATCTCCTCGATGATATCCCAGAAGCGTTCGACTACATCTTGTATAGTTTTCTCGCACATCCCTTTATTGCAGAATCCCTGGATGCATGGTGTTCCATCTGGAAGTACATCTGGCGGTTCGACCGGGAAGCATGTTTCGTTGATGCTCATGCGACAGCATCGTTTACAAGCATCGTTAATTATGTCGCACATACAACTCTGAAGTCCCTGTGTTTCACAATACGGAATACATTTTCCATTTCGACATTGACCACGCTCTTGGCATATCGTTCCATCATCCATTGCAGGTGATTTTGGGCATTCAGCATGGCTCCCGGTACATCGAGCCTCTTGTTCACAAGTAGAGTATTGCGCCTCGCGACATTTAACACCGGCCGGCATATACTGGCAATTTTGACAACAAGGCGAATTTTTATCACTACATACGGCTCCTTGATTTCGTCGCAATTTGCAATTTTTATCGCAACAAGCATCGTTATCCTCAGTCCCTAGCAAACCCGCATCGCATTGTTCATCACCTTCAACCCGTAAATTACCACAAAATGATTCTTCAGGTTCTGAAAAGCATCGACCTGATTTGGCTTGCAATACTTTACGAATTGAACGTAACGAACACGGTGAAAACTTTTTATTGTTAACATCATATCCGCTCACAGAATACGTATACATCAAAAAACTTCCACCTTGACTAGCACTTGGGGAACATTCTGGTATATCTGGATCATGTTCCGATCCCCAATTATGGCCAAATTCGTGAGCCGTCACCAAATCCGCCTCCCTCGTAATAACGCGCTGTCCATAATGATTACGTGAACTGCTCAGACCTGAATTCAAATATAACGTATAACCGTTTTTGAAGTATTCTGTAAAAATAAAAAAGAATCGGAATTAATACTAGGCCATTGTAAAATATGTGGTTGTAAAACCGGGCTTGGAAACCTGGTGTACAAATTCCACCGACAGAATTCCGTCGCGGTGACCCAACATAAGCAAGACCTAAAATTCCACCTTCAAATTTTAAATCTGTAAATAAATGGGCTAAACAAAAATCTTTATGACTATATTCCCGTGAAAAGACCTTTGGAATGGAATAGATAAATGTATTTGATAGCTTCGATAGCAAACCAAGGAGAGCAACTTACTTCTAATAGGTTTCGGACGTCCCATTTTTCTCGGATCATGTTGTAATGAGCCTCACCACCACGAACTCGCGTTGGTTCGGAGTGAACAACGATTTTTTTGATGACAAAACCCATTCCTTTAAAGCCTTCTTGGTCCGAACGATCTTGCCACACCGTATCATTGTAGATCTTATGCACTCGATCGATGAGGCTTATGAGATAATTTATAGTAGTTTTTGTATTACTTCCTCCCATTTCCTGAAAAAAACGGTAATCTGCTACCAATAATAAAGGACATCGGGTCTTAGTTGGTGTGTATTCATATTGATCGGCCTGCCGCTTTTTTCGATCCAAATTCAGAGATATATTTGTCGCAACAGTCGATTTCCATTGTGCTGTTGGAAAATATTGACCAGTGTCATGAGGTATAGGTGTGTTCGAAACAGTTCCACCCTCATCGTCATCCTCTTCCAACTCTAGTCCTTCTTTAACGAAGCCACAGCTTGAACCCGTCCCACCGTGTTTCCAACTAAATTTAACATCTGAAGCGCGATATGCAACCATATGCTTATCAGACAAATGTGTTAAATGTCGCCATGACGGTTCAATATGATATGTCTCATCGTTAAGCACAATCGAAGCCGTAATGATTCCATCCTCGATATGCGCCCGCACAGATGAGTCTGATTCTCCAAAGACCCGACCCGTATAAAAGTTATCATGATCCAAATGCACTATCGATTCTTTACCGTTCTCATCAATGTTGTATGCTTTGAAATTATTGTGCAACACCTCTTTGTGCGGATGCAGTATCAATCGGAACTGTTTCCCCAGCGTTTTAAATTCCACCTCCTTGATAGTGTTAAATGGATGGTTACTCGGTTTGGTACCCCGCTTTATAGTTCTGTGTGTTATATCATTTACATGCAAAGTTTCATAATGATGCAAATTTTTATGTAGCTGCCCTATAGAAACAAAAAAAAAAATCGAATCATTAGAATTTTCAGCTATGTCCATAGATCACATATAAAAATCGATAGTCACTCACCTGTCAGCGTAATGATATTAACACATAATATCGAAAAAAGTGTTAAAATCGTTAGCTTAATCAGGCGTTCGATCATTTTGGTGTAAAATGAACACAATATTAAAGATTTTAATTCATATTTCGATTTTTTGTGCACAGAAATTTTAATGTAAACAAAAAATGAAAATATGTTTTTGACACTTTCTATTTAGATTAGTAGCCATAAGCCAATTGAAATGCCAATGTATGAACATATAATTTTTTGTGCACCCCATATTCAGCTAATTTTCATGATAGAAGAGTGCGTTTTATACACAACTTCGCGGTATCACGCAAAGAATTTAAATTATAGAATTCATGAGGGTAGCTGTCAAACGAGTCAAATTCGGAGGGTAAAAGAGAAATGCGGGAACTATAGATAGAATAATAAAAATAAAAAAAATAACGTAAGAGAGCGAGAGATAGGATTTATATGTATTCGACCATACTCAGAATAAGAAAAATAAAAACTATAAGAAAAATTGCGTAGCATCTAAATCAATGGGATTACAAAAACAAGAAACCAATCTAAACACCCCACGCCAACAACCAAAATTGTTTTCTTAATTTTTTCTGATTTATAACATAAAGTAAGGATAAATTTATCACAAATCACTAGTTTCTTAACACAATTTACATTTTACTTTATACAAACACTTATAGATGGTAAAATATTATTTTTCGAATTTTTCGATGCGCATTGAGCAATATTTCACAAGACACTTCATTTTATTTAAAATTGTTTATAATTTTAATTATCAAATGATGCACTAGCACGCACTATTACATAAACCACAAAATTAAGTCGTCAACATACGTTGTCACTGCGCATAAAAACAAACATCTGATTTGGGGTTTTTTATTTTGAGATATGAGTAAAAGCGGAACCAGTCAGGAATAAAAGCGGAACCAGTCAGGAATAAGAAAATAAAAAAATAATAGAATAACAATGCGATAAATGGCATTTCAATGTTATTACCCAGTCAAACTTAATGTTCATGTAAGAAGCCGAATTTCCCCTTCGTAAAATTTTAGCTGTCACTTAAAGCGGAACCAGTCAGGAATAAGAAAATAAAAAAATAATAGAATAACAATGCGATAAATGACATTTCAATGTTATTACCCAGCCAAACTTACACTGCATCCCCAATGAAATTCCTTTAACTTTTTCCTTACAGAAAAGTATGAAAAAAATTTTGAGAAAAAAAATTTTTTTTTTTGTTAGGTTGAAAAATGTTATCAAACTTTTAACTTTTTCCTTATGAGACATACAATGAAGTAAATTGCATTTGCAAAATTGGTTGTTGTTGTTGTTTTTCTGCTTGTCACAAATTAAAAAATATTGAATACATATTTGTATTTTAACAATTAGTGTTGTATTTTGTGTCCTGTGAAAAAGTAATAAATAATATATAATATAATAATATAAAATAACAGGTAAACAAAAAATAATTTTGTAAAATGAAGTTAGCTTTACTTTGACTTTTCCCTATTCATTGGGTATGCTCTTCATAAGGAAAAAGTTAAAGGAAAAAGTTAAAGGAAAAAGTTTTTTGCATTGGGGATGCGCGGTTAATGTTCATGTAAGAAGCCGAATTTCCCCTTCGTAAAATTTTAGCTGTCACTTATTAAAATAATAGTGCGCGCTATTTCTCGCTCGAAAATAAGAAATACTTAAAAATACGATGTGTTGTTGTGTTTTATACACAGCAAAAGGAGATAAATTTGTGATGCGGGGAGTGGAAGCCATATTTATTTTGTGTACATTTGTTTGTTTACTATTTTATTTATTAAATAAAATTAATTTAATATTTTTTCATATTTTGTGATTAATTTTAATAATGTGTGATAAAGTAAAAATGGTGTTTTAGTGAATTTTGTTAAAAATTAATTTGTTAATGGTATGATATTATAGTCGTACTTCGTAGTGTAAACGCTATATTACTACTATAATATTTTAATTTTGTTTAGTTTATTTCCTTTTTTCATTGTGACAAAAGCATCTCGTGTATGTGTTCATTTTCAAATACGAAATTAATAAATAAAAATATGTAACAACATGAACAAATATGAAATTTCTCTAAAAGACATTTCACAATAAAAAACAGCTGTTTGTAAACGAACAGCTGTAAGTTAAAATTATTATTTTTCACTGGTTCGAATGTCAAAAAAAAAGAAAAACAATTGGTTAAAATTCGTTAAAATTCGTACTTCTGACTGGTTTCTCTGTAAGCCACATGCTTTTTTATATAACCATCCTGTTCCCACGTGACTCAAAAGAGATAGTAAATATTATATTAATTTTTATATGGGAAAAAAATAGTTGCTGCTCTTCAGTATTTTCCTCTAAGGTATCACGTAAAACTTGATTTTTATTAACAACAGTGTTTGGACATAAACCGCACACATTTATAATGTCAAAATTTTTGTCGTCACAAAATCTTTTTTTTTGTTTTTGTGTTTGCAATTTTGCAAAAATTCCTTTTCAATTCAATTCAGTATCAGTTTGAAGATGACAGTCAATGAAATTACATTGAAAATAATACAGTGGAGTGCATTTGAAAGTGTATTAAAAAATAAATTTTTGTATTTCCTCGCCTAAAATTACGAGTTTTGTGGTTATCACTTAACTGGTTAAATTTTCTAAAATGCACATGCAACAAGCAAAATACGAATTATTAAACGAAAAACATAATTTAAGGTAAAAAATTGGGGTTCGAATGATTTGTCTAGTGTAATTTAATAATAATTAGTGAAGGTGAAAAAATATGATACTTCGAGAGCAGGAAGTATTTTGATGTGTTTTTTTAATTCCTACGGATGAAAAATGCGAATAGTCTCTCCCGAAATATTATTAATCGGATGTTTATTATAATTTTTATGTAATTTGAGAAATCGACGCTTTTCGCATAATTTAAATACGCAAATTGTGTGCAAATAACAACAATATCTGCATACAAAATATATTTCAAGGTTTTGTTTTTATTTATCTTTATTATTGTTGGATTTTATGATTCACTTTCAGCGAATTCATAAGAATTTTATACATAATTACAAAATGCATATACCTTAATACCTTTAATAGAATTATATGTTAAACCTTGCTTTGTTCTTTTAATTTCGGCCTGGAAATTTATATATCAACGGAAATTGTAAAACACAACTTTTTGCGCTTTGTATTTGATTTCTGTCCCCTTTTCTTATTGCCTTTCATTGATTTTGATATGGAATGTTTTCAGTTTGTACGTATAAATACAAAATTAGATAAAAAATTATTACAGTGCGTTACTACAAGTACTTATTTAGCAGGTATGGCAGCTTCGATACTCTGCGGTGATTGTAAAGGACTGGCCCATTTGCGATAGTATTCCTAAGCTAGAGTTTTTTTTGTCAAAATAACGGAAAAGATAATAAAATTTCATCGATCAGCCAGTCACGTCTGGCCATAGCACTAGCCGAAATGGTCCAAGCAGCGTACAATTTAAGTCCATACAATATGTTGAGGCATAAGCAAACAAATTGTGTGGAGTTCAAAAACCTTTTGGATTACGGCAATAAATTAATTTATACTATATGTACGGGGCTGTAATTTTTAGTTTTGACTGCATAGTGCATAGTATATTTTGTTATTATTATTTATTTGTGTATTTACTTTATAATAAAGTTGCAAAAGAATTGCTCAATATTTTTGTAAATGCTTGCTTTTTTAAAATTACGAAAACAAATTTATTTACAACGCCTAGGTAGGCAAGAGCCAAGAGGAGCGTTATATTCGAAAAAAACAAACATTGAAAATATGAACAAAAAATGTTATTCGAATATAACGCCAGGCGCGTTCGATTCAACTGAAGAGCAACAAATCGTCGCTTCAGAAATTGAGTTACTCTTCATTTAATTGAGTTACTAAAGGGAAAACGATTTTCGTTTGATACTCGTAAATGCCATACCAGTTTGATACTCATAAAATAACTAATGTTCAGTTCTTCCATTTTTAGCTTTAAATTATTTACGATTAATGGCTAATTGAAAATTATCAAATTAAAATGTCAAAAGAAAACAAAAACTTATTTGAAGTATCTACACGAGCAAACTATCTCTTCAGTTAATTCAGTTGCTCAATTTGTAGTTGAAGTGAAGGGCTGCCAATCGAACATTCTCTTCACTTCAATTACTTCAATGAGCTACTATTTCAGTTAGTTTAGTTTAATCGAACGCACGCGCCTTATTACGTGATATATTCGGGGGAAAGATTGTATAGCTAGTTTTTCATCCCGAGCATAAAAATAGATTATATAGAATGAATGTAAGCATTTGTCAAGTGTCACAAATTCGATGAATAAAAGAGAAAGCGAATAAATCGACAGGGCCCTATTTAGAATTTTTTTTCGAGAATCCATTCCAACCAAGACCCAGATTCCTAAAGCTATCAGAATATGAAATTATCGTACCATCAAGTTAAATTGCAGGAAAATCTTGTTCGCTTAATTTTTGTGTATAAAAAATAATTGGTTTTGTTTTATCAGCATACAGAAATAGCTCATTATTCTTGGTACACCACTAGACCACACCTTGAAGGGCACTGTTTAGGTTATCTATCTGAGCATATACTTGTTGCATACTGCACGGTTTACAGAGAAAATTGTTTTCTTCTGCAAATTTTTGCAGGTAAATAAGAAAGAATCCGCTATATAAAAATAATCAATGTGCCAGAAAGAAATAAACCTATATAGTAATGGCGTAATTTTTTTTATAGGATCATTATTAATTTACTTTCAATGAATTCAAATGCGAAATTTACATTTTTATCTATGGCGTCTCTTTTTATTATGAATGCTCAACATTTATAAATGCGAAATAATTTTTTTTCTTGTTGATTTTAAAAATGTTGCCATAAAAATACTCGGATCGAATATATTTTATGGCGACATTTTCATTTTTATGGTCATTTTTGCTCAAAAATTCTTCTGCAAAATTTTGTCGGGATATATTGCTTTTCTTGTCTCTCATGTGCAAAAAGTGAATGTTATATCTTATTCATTTTGCAGGAGAAAAATGTTGGTCTTGTGTAAACCGGGCATAATTCACCACGACCATAAACCTGAACATCATCGTCATAAAGCTGAAGCTTCGAAAATTTGAAGCAACTTCAAATATCATTAATGGCAATAGATAATAAGAACGGGCCGAGATCTGTTCCACGTAGCATACAACACCGAAGTTATATTCAGAAGAAATCCCATTATTGTCTGCCAATTGAAATCTCCCTAACAAATACACTAGCAAGAAAAAGCCTGCGTACACCGGCCATTAAAAAATGTTCTCACTAAAATAAACAAACAACGTAACTTTTTCACATAACTTTATTTTGTTTTATATTCATTGGTCCGTTCCATACACGGCTTCAACTTCTGGCATCAAACTAAGTCGTAATAGATTTTTTATTGCTAATTTAAACCCTTATTTTATATTAAAACACCAAATTTTTTTGTATTGTTTTATTCTGTTCTCTCGAAAATAAAATTTAAATAAAAATCTAAATGTCAAAAATGGCCTTAAATTTTTTTATTTTCATTTCTATTTGTGTTAGTTCGGCTTCACCGAAAAAATGTTTGTCGCAGTTACCATCGATTTTATTGGTAAAAGGGGAAAGAGACGAAAATGAAGCCGGTTTTTGAAGCCGTGTATGGAACGGGCCATTGACGTATTCTATTACAAAACTAGAAATCAAGATATAAATGGTTTATTTATTTAACATCTTCAAAAGGTAAATTAATAACTGGTATAGGGTATTCTTTTCTCTGAAGAACTTCTTTTAATCCTTTACTCATTGAACGGAAGAGATTTGAGGTTTCCATCTCACTAATTTTGGGCCACTCTTTTTGTAGTACATGCCTCAACATATTTTTGGACGTTATGTTATGTTGGCGAATTGTACGTTCTAATAAATCCCATAGATGTTCTATGGGATTTAAATCGGGTGATTGTGGAGATGCGCGCAGTTGCTTTGGGACGTTATATAACAACCACAACTTTACAATCCAAGCGGTGTGCTTTGGATCATTGTCATGTTGAAATATGTAGTTGTCATGCAAGCCCATCTTTTCCCAGCCCTCTTTAGTCATAGTAGATTCAATAAATTGTAAATGTCCCACACCTCAAATATCCCACAGTCGCCATACACCCCAAACCATTACTCCGCCACTACCATGTTTTACAGTTGGTATTAATTTTTCTTGCTGTACCTGTTTTTCTCCATATTATTATATCCGTCCTTTGTACCAAAAATGCCAAATTTGCTCTCATCTGAGAAAATGACTCTCTCAGAACTGGTTTGGCTTATTAATATGCTCATTTGCAAATATAATTCTTTTTAACCCGATTGATTTCTGATAGAAATGGTGTTTTTTGCGCATCACATTTTTCGCGACATGATAATTTCGATGGATGGCCACTCATCGTGGTTTAGATGTAAGAACTCCTGTTTTTTTAAATTATTCACTACTCTCTGAATAGATGAATGGGTTCTTTTCACTAATTTTACAATTTGCTGAAAATTTTTGCATTTTTTCCATAAATTCTTAATTATTTTAAGTTCACTTAAGGCAATTTCCTTTCCTTTTGGCTCCGAAATGAAAAACTTTCACTGAAAATAACTAACTTGCTTCCGCCAGCTTTGAAATCGAGACTTTAAGCATATTTAATAACAAAAGAGAATAAAACAACATCTTACGAGTCAAACTGTGATGGAAATTTCCTAATTGTATAGAACAATTCAACAATCGGGACAGTTGTTACACAATTTCACATGATTTCTGATGTCAATGGCTTTCGATAAGTTCAACAACACAAGATCCGTAAACGCCATAAATGAATACCACGGCGTAAATGTTGGCTGATAATTAGAAAAAAGGTTTTTATTTAACAAACAGTCCGTAATTTTGTTTTCCCAATAATCTCAAAAGATTTAGACAAAAATGATAAAACACTGATAGGTTGCAAGTCCGACATTGAATTGAGTTTCTTGGTTTTAGGAATAGGAACAATTCTAGCTACTTTTGTACTCCTTTAGCACCTTTATTTGTACTCATTTTACTCCGAGTTCGAACTAAAACAATAGTTTTCCATTGGAACTTTTGCATCGTTTTATAGAAATTTTAATATCTCAAAACTCTAAGGAAATAATTACATCTGCAGATTAAGAATATGCAGAGTCCATCCTAAAATTTGCGGTGTCAAGTACGATGCTCCAATTCCGAAGCATAATCCTAATAACAAGAATAATAAAAATATTTTGGGAATCCGTAGAGGTTTCCTACATTTTAAATCTATTATCTGCGGTATTCCTATTTTATGTTAAAACTAACATTCCGATATTTACATTTAACCTCAAAAGGTGGGTGGAGATTCAAATTAGCTGACTAATTTTTGTATCTGATAAAATATTGAAAAATTTATTTTAAACCCTGATCTCATTATAAAACTCTAATGAAGAAAAAACAGTCAAAGTCTATCACAATCGTAACATCTAGTTCGTCGTGTTTTATGAAATTGCATCGTGTGTTCTTCTATGATTTTAGAAAAAGAGTACAGGAGCATTTCTCACTCTAAAGGATTATAACGTTGCATGTTTCAATATGTTTTAATATACTTTTGATTTTATATTATTTTGGTTTTAAGACTAAGGGTCGTGTACAATATTTTTAATTTTTTATTTTATTTCATTCATTATTTCCCGACTGGGAATTATTTTCATTCGAGATTATTAGCATTCCTATCCTTTTATAACTAAACAAAAGACTCGACACAGCACTTTTGACCCTCTTTGAGGAAAGCAGTTTGGACACTTAAGCATAGTCTAGCTAGATAATCTTTAGATTGATATTTTTGCATTAATTTCTGTGAATAAAATGGACGAATTATTTCTGACTAGATTACTTCTGACTAGCAAAACTAGATCTCTTGTGACGTCTTGACGTACGTGCAATAGATATATCGGAAAGTTACTAGTTTATATTTGTTTTCCTGGTTACTCATCGATTATTTTTGTTACTTCCAAGAAATCGTTAGCTACCGTGAACCCATTTGTTTGAGATTTAACTCCAACTCTTGGAAGCATGCGTTACTTTGGAGATTCTTTCACGATCATGGAATAGGACGATAATTATCATTCCAAAAGCGGTTAAGTCGGATTGTAACGACTTCAAATCATTTCTTTCTAAATATCGCCACATTCTGTATAGAGAGAGTAAAACATTTATTGGCCAAGGACAAAGCTCATTTTAGTAGCCTTCTCTATTCCCAATATAGTGTCAACATTCAATTGGGATATTGAGGTATATCTGTTATCTGATACTTTAGCCAAACGAAACTCACATCTAGTTGGGCCCTGGTTTTTGATTGCAGCCGATAATGATAATAATAAAATTCGTTTAGTGAGATCTCATCGCGACATGATTGTATATGACTACTGATTTTTAACAATCTCATATAAAGGAAACTTTTATTATTGAACGTAAACTATGAATTATAGGAAAAGGATTGGATTATATTGAGTTAAAATTGAGACTAGCCGGTCCTACGAACGATGGAGTTTATGAACAATTGTCTTTAATGCCTTTTTGGCAAATTGATGAATTTCTTGGGGCAGGGACGAGATTTAAACTCGAGACCACAACGTGTTAGGCTAATTTTGGCAAGCTTAATATGGTAGTTATTGGGTGCTTTCAGGTCCCTTATCATGATTACTGAAATCATCGCCAATTTGATTTGAAAATTTCATAGTACTAACATTTTTATAAGGTTGGCTTCGATTTAACTCAACATGTTCCCAACTGTTGGGTGTGCTGAAAGCGCCCATTCTCTGTTATTATTCACTGATTTGATGCAATTTTCTTCTAAGTGATTAATGACACTAGATCAAAATCAAAAATATAGAAAATATGCAAAATCTAACCAAATTTAATTAAAACGTTTTTCATTATTGAAAACCCAATTACGTGCAATACGTACGTTCCAGACTTTTTGCTTTTATTATCAAAGTCAATTTTTAATTAATTAAACCGACATTGTACTTATATAAAACCGTTTGAATATAATTTTAGGGGTGTAAAATGAAACCTTTTGCAACAAACATGCACTGATTTACGTAATTTGAGGATTTTGTATTACAACAAAAACAAATTCCTGACAGTGTCACCCCATTTTTACACGAGGGACACAACAGAATTGTGTTAAAAAAATTGTATTGACACAAGGTTGAGTCATCATATTTTCCGCGACAATTTAAAATAATTTTTAGTATAAATTATGACTACAATTTATTAACGACATAAAATTTTCAATCTACACATAATTTTTCCAATATGTAAGTACATATATGCAAATTATTTTTTCTTCTGTAGCGTGGTAAGCGCCAAAAATGTTTATCATTCGTGATGTTTACGTAAAATATTAGCGTTATCATATAGGCAAGTAAACTATTCCTATTTATCTAATTCTGTAAATCTTGAAATTATTTTGTTCTGGAATTAGGTATATGGATTTTAATTTATTCAAGTTTTTTTGCATACTGAATTTTATATTACGTGCGAAGCGTGTGTTACAAGTTGGTTGAAGTATAAAATTTATGTGCCATGTGGAAATGTTAATTGATGAAATTATAATTTACTCAAATAACAAGTGTAATTGCATGTAATTTTCGATCAAAACATGTTGCAAATTGTATATTAATTTTTTTTTTTTTGGTAGTGTTAATGTGAGGAATGTTCAATAAATTCGTGGTCCTGTCACCATTTGCTTTTATCAATGCAAAACTGCAGATTGCATGTTGAATCCTTTACGTAACTATATTTTGATTTCTACCGTGCTGTTGAGAGAGCGATACTCGCGGTACATAATCGAAGGTATGGCTTAATCGATGTAGAAATCAATATTTATACTTCTATTTCACGTATGTAGGTGCATGAGTTAGGTCAGAACTAAACATTATCAAACAGGACAGACTACTATGTAACACGTCATATTGGTGCCCAAATGATGAGCTTGTATACAGCTCCCAGTAAACCCAGTTAAAATTATTTGCTTTTTAAAATATTAGTTTTTCGTTTTTGTATTGAAATAAAACAATTTCAAAAATATTAAATATCTGACCTCTGCCTGACACGAAAGTCAAAACTACTGCAAACAGCCAAAACACCATCTTCATCATACATACCACCAATTATTGTAAAATTTTCGAGCATTTGCAACAGAAATACACCCTAGGGACAGACTAAATAGCTGTTTTCCCTCAGTTTCAACGTATATAGCATAAAACATTACATTCAACATTATACATTCAAAGAACTACTACCCAGCGAAAACAAGAAATTACTAGGCGCTGTCAAAGCTACTCTCTCATCCAAAATGAAATATATGTACGAAAAACACTACCGGAAAAATATGTATATTCGTATGTACGGGGAATAGAGGAAGGCTATTCGCTAACCTTAGAAAACGCCACAGGATATTTTAATCATATATTAGAAACCATGCTGAATATAATCGTGAATAAGCAAACTTAACACAATTCACTAGCTATATTTTAAATTCTGATTTATTATGTAATATTTCAAGCTCCACATTGTATATGCTGTGTGCCTGACGCCAATTTTTTTTTTGTCTAAACTTCCGACTAACTAATTTGATCGTTAGTTCACCCGCAGGTATTGTTAGATGGCTCTAATATTTATAAACCAAAATCTATCCGATATTTAGTTCTAAACTGAAAACTTAGTTCCGATTTATCAATTACCGATTAGAAATGTATGTTAAACATCAGATGCGGTTTGTTTTGTGCCATCTTTGAGCGATTGGTATGAACTAACCATCAATTTAGTTAGTTGGAAATTTAGACAAACAAATCGACGTGAGACACACTCATATCACAGGCTTGTTATTCGCGTAGCCAGAACGAGCCCCTACAACAACCGAATTCCGATGCAAAGCAGGTCATTAAGTTGAATGCGCGAACTGTAAGAAACAGAACCCAAATTACATTTAAGTCTTTGTTAACAATAATTGGCGGAGTGTGATATCATGGTGACTGCGACAGAAAATATGGGTCTGGAGGAGACGTGGTTGTTCGAAGAAGAAGGAAACTTTAACAGCAGATAACGTGTAAGAGAACTCAAATTTATACAATAAGGCTGCGAGTCTCAATAATAAAGAATAATCAATATGAACAAACTGCTGAAAATATCGTAGTATTCTTCGAAATGTCTGATAAGTTTTTTTCTTTTCATAATAATTGTCTCTATACATGCATGGCTTAAATCTTAATTTGTTGCGGAAACACGCCTCATTAACACTTACTGCCAGTTAATCAATCACAACGGAGCCTATTCAACTCGATAACAACTGATATGCCTACAAGAAGCAGAGTCAACTTATCTAGCATTATCATCGTCCATTTTTTGGTGAAATCCTGCGATGTGATAAGCTGTTGCTGATAGAGTCCTCAATTAGAACACTGATATTCTAGAATAGTCAGAGCCCCAACGTACATATTTGAGCTATACATGATCAAAAAAAAAAATCATGATATTTATTGATTTAAAAAAATATACCGATAAATAAGTACCTATACCCGGAGGTTGAATTTATTCGCAACCGGTTTAGTACTATCAGAAACACACGTCAAAGCCGCTTGGCAAGGAAAGATACTATGATGCCAAATTATCCAATGACGCTAGAAGAGAGTTATAACCTAGTGAAGTTACAATTATCGTTTACTATCAGCGTCCTTCCGGCTCTGTCTAAACCGATTGAACGAATTATGAAAAAGTAAATTGTGGATTACTTAACATCCAACACCAGTATCAGTCCTAAACTATGATTTCATGCAATATCCAATACAACTACTCGAATAGCTAAAGTGAATTTCGTGAATATGGTTCAATCAACAGTTGTTTCGAGAAAACATATATATTATTGGGCGTATTTGATCATGTACGCTCTTGTTGCTAAAATTGTGTTTTCATGTGATAGTCGAGAAGAGCTCACGTTAACAACGACCTTATTTGTCTATCATCGTGGGTACCCATTAATAGACACTCTTTATATTAAAGATTTATTTCGCCCACTTTCATTCACGTTGGGTGTATGAGCTAAAAACGAACTTCGGTTCTAGTATATACAAAGTCCAGAAAGGAACTGTAAGATAGGGCTATTAAAGAAATTTATGGTCGGTCTCGCTTAACTCCTACTCATTTTATTCGTGGCGAATTTTGACAACAAATGGTTTATAAAATAATCATAAAGCACTTTCGACGTAGCATTTAATTCACAAGAAATGATCAAGTCCACATGGTTATTACTAGAACGAATGTGTGGTGATGCTCGTATGTCATAAACTAGCAGCAACCATTCCAGGTATGGCGTATTGTTCCCTGGAATTCAACGCAGCTAATCGAGAGATGAGGGATGTTACATCCCTCAGAAAGTTTAAGAGTTGTACTATTCAAATACATAGTTGGCACTTTTTAAGAAATGTACATGCATAGATAGTAAATAAAAAAAAGTAAAGAACTTTTAATCAGTTCAGAACTTTGATTAAAATTTCCTAAAGCTAAATTGATTCAGAGACCAAAGTTGTTTTTCGTTAAACATAAGGAAATATGCACAGTTGACGAACAAATAGGAATTTTTAGGTAATTTTTCGTAGTTTTTAAATTATTTGGTTAGGGGTTGTAAAAATAATTATTAAAATTTTATAAACTTCTAAATAATCACATATATCTGAGGATTCTGGCTTACAAAAGAGCAAAGAAGACGATAGACATCTAAATCTCAATCTGTATCTAAGACATAGTCTACATTGAGATGTAGATGTCTATCGTCTTCGTAGAGATCGTCTTCGTCTTAGATTCTACGCTAGGTTTTCTAGCACTTTTAAACCTTTTAGCTTTTCGAAACTTATGTGTTACCTTGAATTAACCAAAAGCAAAAAAGCAACTAAAATCTACAAGCCGCGCATATAAAATTCAAGTTCCCATTGAACAAAATTATGCTTGACTAATTGATTTGAATACAGAAACACAAAAACATTTTTTTATCCATTCATAAAGAAAATGTAAACAATATTATTTTTCAGCTTTGTGTACAACATAATTAAAATTTTCCTAAGTTCATGCAAGTATTGTGACACATTACATAAACAGCTATTGCTTTCACGAGAGCGCTCTGTTATTTTCTAATAGTTTATTAAATAAATAATACGCCAAGTGTGATAAGAAACTAGCTAAATACTAAAAATAGGTTTTTACTACACAAACAATTTAATCAATAAAATATTGAAAGTATTAGGTTTGAGACTATATAGAATCTTGATCCCTAAATCGATAGCCTATAAAAGCACATTATATAAAAATAACGAGAGGACATTGGTCTTGTTAAAAAATTACTTTGAAAGTTTTCATGTAAAATTAAGTTACAATAATAAACGCATATGTGCCAATCCCTAGAATGGGAAGGCATAAATTTAGTTTCTCATGTTTTCCTATTTAATTTTATATAATTCGTCCGTCCATACCGCAATTCTTTTGTTAGACCATCATTAGCTATTTTCAAAATGATTATCTGGTCTAGTAGATTAGGCAAGAACACGCAAACATTTCGTTTTCCTTTTATCTATCACTCAAAATTTTCTAAAGAGCTTTATAAAATATTGCTAACTCATTTCTGGTCGCAATTATGGAGTTTTTGTAATTTTATGTTTAATACACAGGATGTTTGTTTGTTGGTTTCGATTTGTGAAATCTATTTTGACTTAATGACTTATCAGGATGTGTGTAGGATATGTAAAAAGCTTGTTCGACGTAAAGAAATGGTAAATTTCATTTCAATGTTAATAATTTATCATATATAATTTTAAGGAGTGATTAATTTAATTAAATTTGCTTTATTTAAAAGATAAGAGATTAAATCATTTTCAGAGGAGAAAGTGTGGGCTACCCTATGAAAAAAAACTTTTCTTTTAATTTTTCTTAACTATAGATCTCGTACTGGGCACCGCGGCATTGTTATCAATATGCTACGGAAAAGGACAGAAGTTAAATTAAATATAAAAAAAATTAAAAACGAAAATATTTTAGTCTTCACAATTTCCTCATGGGCCTCATCATTTGCAAACTTCTGAAAAAGAAAACAACTTTGTTTTAGAATAGGGTTTCTAGCGCTGATCGCTTGACTTTACTTTGCGCCGCACAATTGTCGTGGATCGCACGTTCTCTGCTTGTACTCCGATATCGATAAGCTAATCCTCGTGAATCCGTCTGATTCATTTTCTTAGTTTAATGCTTTTCGCATATAAAAACGAATTAAATAGAAATATCAAACGAATGTTATAAGGAAGGACCCCCATGGCTTACAAAAGGCGAATTTATTATCTGTTATATATTTTTTTCTCAAATTTAAGCATACCTGTTTTACGCAAATTTAGTCGATAGCTGTCTAAGAAAAACTGAGCATGCTATTCACTCGGATGATTTACGATGCTCGCCTAACGACGCGTCATAAGCTCCATCCTCGTGAGTAGTAAATCTCACTAGTTTATAAAATAAATACTTAAATACATTTTCATAAATTTGTAGCATATGTTGTACATAAGTCGAAATTAAAAGGACACGAAAAGTTGAGAACTATGGGTGAGTTTATTGCCTTTAGAACTACTAACACACCAAATTCAACTAAATTATTGTTAAAATTGTAAATAAAATATTAAATTACACCACGTCAACCTTAATATTACCATCGGCCGGAAACCCCAAACCTTTTTGTTTTTCCGTTTATGAAAATTAAATACATTTTCCTCATTTTATTATTATTACTTGTTGTTTTTGTAGTTATTTTTATAGTATTATAGTTGCTTGGGCTGTGTGCGTTACAAACTTTCCTCGTGTTCATAAAAAAGTTTGGCACGAAACCTTTTATGATTACCGCTACATAGTTGGTATATTTTATAGTTTATCATAAAAATATATCAATTACTTTGGTGGGTTGATTGCTTTATTGAAAGATTAAATGTATTAAAGCTGATATGTAATCTCGGTTGAGTGTGAAATTCCAATAGATTTCGGTGATATCGTTTAGTTAGATTTCGGCATAAGTATGATAAACCTCAATCACCTTGTATTATTCGACCTCACAAAATCAATACAAGGATGAAGAAATAATTTTGGTTAAACTAAGCTGATTTGACATTTAATTCTATTAACGAGGATTAATTTTTTCTTGCGTATATATTTTATGATTACGTACACTTTGGAAAATGTTTATACGTCTTTAAAACAAATATTTATTATTTGTTTATATAACAATCCTAAAACTAAATAAACATTGTTTTTTGGCCTAAATCTATAAAATACATTGAATCCGCAAAATTGGTATTTTTTACACTATTGAGCTCTCTTCAACAATAAAAATTTGTAATCAATAATTTATTTAGTAAGATGAATGAATTATGTCAAATCCGGCTATACTATATATTTGACCTAATAAACTATAAATCCGAAAAGCCAAAGTTATTTTCGAATTTCCATTTTATACATATAGAAATAGGATGTACCATACATAAAACATATCCATTTTCGTAATGGATTTTAAATGAAAATTTTGGTATTTAAATATGTTTTTGTTATTGGAATTACGGATTTTGATAAACTTGAGTTATTAATGGGAGTAAAGCTTTCTCAGATTTGTTTAATGTGGCGGATACTATTAGAGCTCTTAAATAAATATTAGTTATAAGCTGATAACATTGTTCTGATTCTAGTACAATAGATATGGGTCAGAGTAGTTTTGCTTACATAGTAATGATAACTAAGAAATGTTCTTTAATAAAATTAAAACTTTATTGCAAAAGTGTAATTTAAAATGTGGGTTGCAACTTAAAACCGATGTGCGAGAGAGCTAGCCTATATACGTAACCAAACTGGTGATCAATACATCTAGAATATCAATCACCTTCCCTTTTTTGTTTTTTCCTTGCGATCATTAAAAATATTTATGTTTGATCATCTCACCATAGCTCAAGGAATTTATTATCTTCACAAAATGTGATTTGTATAAGAACCAACTTTCGCTAGTTTGCCATATGCGATAGTTGTACTATCAAGACACACACAGCTTTGTCATATACCTTATTTATGCAATTTATGAAACTTCAGTAATGCCTGATATAAGGAGTATGTTGTTGTTCTTGGTTAGAGGGGATATCTAACTAGATATCTAATCCGAATAAAATGCATTTATTTGCGATAATGATCATTTAGGGCCGAAATCCTCTTTCGAAATGGTTCGCCATCTATATTGGAAAATTAACCAAATTGAAAACCAAAAAAGAAAAGAGGATAGATGTTCTCAGATCACTTAAACGATAACAGTTTGAGAGAACAGTTATCGAGAAAACATTTCCATTGCAATAAAAATGATTTAAAATCGAAAACAATAGAAAATTTAAAAAAGTACTATGCTAATGCCAAGTCTCCATATCTTGAAGCCCTTTGGTTTGCTCTTAGAGGCTACCCAACAAAAGTTTGTTAATAAAGAGCTGACTAATGAGTCTAAAGATTTCATTTATCATTTTTTTTGCTTATGGTTTGGATTTGTTTCTATTAAGCAGACCCAACTGCTGGTTTCTCTTTCTCTCTTTGATATTTGGGAGTTATTACAATTATTATTATTTTGTATGATTGTTGATTCGTCTATGTTACACCATGTGACTGATCTGAAATTGAACAAGTGATGAGTTTTCGCATTTTTGATTTGTGGTGATTATATTATTTTATGTCTTATAACTCTGGAATCGCCATTTTTGAACAAATAATTACCTAAGTTGGTTTCTCCAAATTGAATTTTATTACAAATTTTTCAAGTGCTCACCGTAACAATCGTGAAATATGACCATTTATAGGACAGAATTTGGCTATCTTCTCAATTATTGTAAAAATCTGTTGGCCAATCAATTATTACCATTCAAACCCCGGACCAGTTGTACAATGACCGCTCGATATTTAGTGGGTAAATAGAACTTACTTACTCGATGGTAAATATTAGTAGGTTTGAAAAAAAACAATTTTATAACAAAAAATTTCAATTGAAAAATAAAAATTATAAACAATGATGGTTTTAACAAATATATAAAAATAAATGAGATATTATACACTGCGGTGATTAGACGCACTTGCAATTTTACTTTTAAATGTAAATTTTTTAAGAAAATAATTTTATTAAGAAGAGAGAGAAATCCCTACTCAATAAATCCATAATCGACATTTTCGCAGTAATGTGTACTGCCCCCATTCTTTAAAATTAATTCAAAGATCCTGTCCTTGAGAGAATCATATAAATATTTTAAGTAGTCTAACGAAATCTCTGCTCAGGCAGTTTCAATTCCTGCAATCAGCTCTTCGTTATGTTCGTATCGTTTGCCTTCTTTCTAAGCTTTACGAGTGAGCTAGCCCCAAATATTTTCGATGATATTTAAATTCGGGGAATAAGGTGGCCTTAGTAATAACGTTTTGACTCGAAATCCATGACTTTACAGTGCAGTCATTATGTATGGGCGCATTATTCTGTATATGAATTTCCAGTTATTTTAATGGAAACAATTATAGCCATCTTGTCTATTTAAGTTAAATTTTTATTTATCCGAAAAAATAACTTTTTTCCAATTGCATCGATTTTTGCCCTTTCTGCCGTATTTAAAATATTTTTTCACCCATTATAATTCTTGATCAAATACAGAATATTTATTTTTAAAATCTTGAAAAATCTCTTAGCAGCTTACACCGAAATTTACTCACAAATATTTATATTTTACAAAATTCTAATGAATCGATAAAATGCGTTTAATGTAAACTATATTCCGAAAAAAAAGTGCAATTAGATTGGTATGTTTTATTCATTTTTTTTTTATTCATTTTTTTTTTATTCATTACTGTTTTACTGAGTACTAATTTCTCTCTCTTCTCAATAAAAATATATTTTTGGTTCCGCGAGAAATTATTATAAAATTTACATTTAATTTGTTTATTGTAAAATGGCCAGTTCATCTAATCAAGTGGACCGCCGCAGTGTAAACGTGCTTTTTGCAAATATACACCAAACACATTACACCGCAATATTCATATGCCCATTTCATTATCTAGAGATGCTTCCGTTAAAGCAGTCAGGCTATAGATACCAAATAAATTGGTTTTAACAGGAGCTTGTACTTTAATGAAATCATAAATCCAAGAAATATTATGAACCGGTAATATTCAAACGAAATATTGTAATCCAAAGATTACCGGGCTCTATAGAATTTCGAGGCAACGAAATACCTGATATGCCGGCAAAAAACAGTATAAATTACATCACATCGATATGACAACCTAATTTCGTGGAATATGTATCCTACATTACACAAACAATCATATAAGGAACGAATCGATATTGCAATAAGCAAATAATCGGCATACCACTAAACCAACCATGGTGCAAAATCTAGGTATGGAGACATGTAGTCTTAGATATAGATAGATTACTAAGATATAGATAGATTAAGAATAGGTCTGCTTCTATCTAAAATTCAAACTGGAAATGTTTTTTAAATGTTTTAACGCGGCGCTTGGCTTTTGGCAAAACTTTTCTTTAAACAGGTCGCGGTTTCCTTCAAAATTTGTTTGGCCAATAATCTTTCCTTCCGTTTAAATTAACGCTTTCTCCCGTTTTCGGTAAAGTTATGAGATTGCAAAAGATTAGTATGATTATAGTTAGTGTAGAATAAAGTAATATGCATTATTTGACAAAAATGTATCTATTTTGAAATAATTTAATACTTATATTTAAAATTTCCCTTTATTTTCAGATTTAAATATCCATTTGACAAAGAATACAGGTAACTTTTCATAGGTTTTCTTTATACGAGAACCACGCATTCATAATTTTTCACCTCCATTCCTATCGCCAGTGCACGATTATGATCTGCTATCGTCTTAGTTCCTGCAGAGATTATTTTTAATGAAGGACTATTATATTAATTCGTTTTATTTAGTTCAACTATTTTATTCTCGTATTTGCTCGTAGTAATACGATGCATTTTTGTTATTATTCAAATCCATAATTTGATATGCTTGCACTCAGTTACCGCTATTTCACATCCCACATTACCAAACAATTTTTTGGAAATTTCATACCATTATTTCGATATTAATTTAGCTTTCGAAATTGCCTAATCCTAATATGTATAGTAAACATTTCTATTTCTTTATGCCGAATACTTGTTAAGCGAGAGATACTACTTCCTCTGAAATATTTAAATGAAAAAATTGGCGTCTAATATGGATAAACACAGCTTCTTTCAATTTAATCTTTTTTTAAACCACGATTTATAAATTATTTTGATTTTAATTTAAATTACATATAGTATTAAATGTACAGCATTCGGCATAATAGTCGATAGTGTTACTGTAGTGTGCTGTCCGGCTTTTCATGTTTATGAAATAGTAAACAAGAATATTAAAAATAAAACACCATTAAAGTTCACCTTCGCTTAAAATTAAAAATAAATATTTGTAAATAATATAAAGTATAAACAAATCGATACAAATCTTATTTATTATTAAATTACAATTTATTTTATTCTATTTTGTATTCCACTAGACAAAAACATACGTACATGCAAGTATGTCTTTTGTTCACACTATGTGCGATGTCTAGTATAGTAGTATATGCAACATGGACAGTGATATATAGGAAAAATTTTAATTACCCACCAAAATCAATAGGTAGGTGGTGCATTGTAATATGCAAATTATAAACTATACTAATTTATTTGTTGTTTGGTATTTTCCAGAGATTCCAGAACTATGGGTGACGCGGGCCAGTAAATTTTCAGAATTACATTCAAATAAAAATCATTATTTTGCATCGACAGTGCTTAAAGATACTGGCGATGGCGGTGGCGGCCCTTTTACCACACCATCGGATAATACGAATCAGTCAATTATTTATAACGAGAACATAAAACTAATTGGCAATGAGAAAATTTATCCATCAAAATTGGGAAACTACATCTATTCACAGCAAGCCGCAAACAGTAATCAAATTAAATTGGTGTGCTATTATGCGGCACCATCCCAATTAAATCAAACGACTGAATTATATCCAAAAAATATTGATCCACATTTGTGTACACATATAAATGTTGGAATTGTTCCCCTAGCTAACCATAAATTGTATATCGATGACAATATGATGGAATATTTCGAACAGACAACACATTTAAAGAAGACAAATCAGAATTTAAAAGTTTTGCTCTGGGTAAGCGATTTATTTAATTTTATTACCAAATGTGTTTTGATACAAACGCTTGTTGAGAATTCAAACTAAAGTTAAATATTTTTACGGGCCAGACAACTTCAACTGACAACCAGGTAGACAACTATCGTCGCGCTACTGTAGTACAATTATCTTCAAAATCAAACATTTCGTTTTCATAATCACGCATAGTACTTAAAAATGAATGTTTATAGGTTTGTTCATTTCAGAAAAAGAATATTTTATAAAATCACGACAGAAATTTGCAGAATATTGATTACTATCGCAACAAAACATGAATGTGTGCGAAATTAGATAGCTCTTAATGTGTTGTTTGAAATTAGCAAGTTAAATCTTTACACGAATCATAATTTTCCTACATCATTCCATATTCAGTTTATTGTAGAAAAATTGGAATTTGGACTAACGAGAAACGCGATTGTTAAAACTAAGCCAAATGTTTCTAAAGAATTCGTTTTATTTTTTTACTATTTCTAATTTATATTGTTATACAGGATCTCTCTCTCTGGCTTTCACATCCCATGAAGGGATTTCGCCGCCTGCACTAAGGCTCTCCATCCATCTCGATCGACCGCTTTCGTCCTCCAGTTTCGACATCCTAATGTTCGTAGATCTTGTTCGATGTCGTCGCGCCAGCGTAGTCGGTGTCTTCCTCTACGACGTAATCCGGCTGGTTGTTGGTGGAACACTTTATTTATCATCCGTTGTTGTGGAGACCTTGTAACGTGGCCGAGTCATCTCACTCGATTGGATTTGATGAATCCGATGATATCGCTGCCTCCGAGGAGTTGCTTTATTTTATGATTCATACGAATCCGATATTCGTCGTTCGCAACTTCAATTGGACCAAAGATTGAACGGTTAACCTTCCTTTCGAAGGTAGATAATAATCTACAATCGTTAGAGGTCATGGTCCAGCTCTCGCTTCCGAAAGCCAGCACAGGTCTTATGAGTGCTTTATAAAGTGAGTTATACAGGATCGTGCAACTCAAATGATACAGGCGGTGGCCTAGCTAAATTTAAAATTTAACCGTCTTTTCTTGCGGATGCGTCAATCATGTTTGGGTCAGATTTCCTCTGAGAAAATATTTCTATATCTTGATTAGATACGAAGGCTATCGTAGCCTCTGTTTTAGGGAAGATGAGCTCATTATGAAGGGTATTTGCAAGAAGTGGTCTTGGTTTTGAATAATCTGAGGTATTTATCTCGTAATTATTATTTTTTGTTTCGTTTTCGTTTTTTTGTTTTAATACAAATTAAAACAAGTTTAAATTTTATTTAAAATGAATATATTACCGTCATTTACTCTAATAATATACCTACCGGACAAGTGGTATAGTTGTTAAAGCTTCGGTAT